>PVIR01032426.1:0-18654 GCA_004026965.1 Petromus typicus
AATCTACCTGAATATCCTACATCACATATAAAAAAGTAAAATAAAATATGTATCAAAAGTTGGTTCATTTTATAGTAATAATTGTATATTAACTTTCTTTTGATTCCCATAAGGAAAATGAATGCAACAAGTACATGAAAAACCATGTTAGTTTTCAAGAACAAGTTCCAGAAGTATGGATACTGGTACATGTCTGATACTTCTATAACAAATTACCACACAATTGGGGCTTCCATCAACAGAAATGTATTTTTTCATTCTTCAAGCTTAAAAAGCTAAAACATGGAAAGGTCTCATCCTGGAAAACTCGAAGGGGAATTCTTGCACTTTGCAGTGTGCCAAGACTTTGGATGCACTATGGTTCTGACTCTGTTGACATGACCTCTATTTGTTCTCTCTCAAATTGTTTTCTATTGTTCTATTTTTTCTTGATTGTTTGTTTCTGTGAAGATGATTCTCATTGGATTTACACTCAGAGAATGCAGAACTCATTTTTCATTTCAATTTCTTTAATCAAATAAGGTAACATTCATGGATTCATTGAACTAGGGAATGGGTTTAACTTCCATTTTCCTGTCATATTTAATCATTCTTGATTATTTGTGTTTGTTTATTTGCTACTGAGAAAGTAACCTAAGTCCTCAAACATAGTGGGCAAAAGCTCTACCAATGAGCTACATCCTCAGTCCTTGTATAGCTATTTTTAAAATATACTAGTTTGTACAAAGTAATAACAACTCTAAAAAAATTACAATGACTAGAAGTATTATAGAAGTATTTTCCATAGTATTTTGTATAATTTTACTAGAAGTAATATAGAAGTATTTCCCATACCTAAGATAGCTATCATTTCAAATCAAAATGCCACTGGTGTATTAAAATAAGCATTCTTTTGACATAAAAATGCTCAATTACAACATTACATTCAAATAATTGGTGATAGTTCACTTTTTAAAAAATTATTTTGCCATGAAATCTATTTTTTCCCCTCTTACCCCTACAATTGATATGTAAATCTTATCTAAAACAACATATCCACAGGGCTGGGAATTTAGATCACTGGTTCCAGTGTCTGCCTGGTAAGCAAATGGTGCCATGTTCAATCCCCAGTGCCACATGTCACAATGCTCGGCAGACTGGCTCACACCTGTAATCCTAGCACGTGGAAGGCAGAGGCAGGATGATTTGCTGTGAGTTTGAGGCTTGTGTGGGTTACACAATGAATTCAGGGACAGCCTGAACTATAAAGTGAGACCCTGTCTCAGAAAACCAAAATAAATTAATTAAATAAACAAATAAATAAATAAAACATATCCAATTCATTTAATATAAACAATACACTAATCAAAGTAGTCACCAAAGTTGAAACCTCAACTGTAGGTGTAGTATGCAGACATCACTGCATGTAATGAGAGATTGTTATCAAGATTGTGAGAAAAATCCAGAATTGTAAGATTCTAAATTTCCTAATATAAAATGGTTTATTTCTACATCTGTATCTACATTCTCTACTCACATCCCCTTGCATATGTTTAATGTTCTCGATTACATATATATACTTAATAAGATGTAAATAAGATGTAAATCATTGTTAAATTCTATTTTTTAGGGAATAATTTATCAAGATTGTAAGAAAAATCCAGAATTGTAGGATTCTAAATTTTCTACTAATATAAAATGGTTTATTTGCACATCTGTATCTACATTCTCTACTCACATCCCCTTGCATGTATTTAATGTTCTCGATTACACATGTATACTTAATAAGATGTAAATCATTGTTAAATTCTATTGTTTAGGGAATAATCACAAGAAAAAAGTTTGTGTAAATTTTGTACAGTTGCATTTTCTCAAATATTTTTGTTCTGCATCTGTTTTATTTTGTTTTTTTCCTAAGAAGAACCAATGGCGCATAGAACACTATACTATTAGTGCAGATGGCAGGGGAGTGATAACATGAATGAGGCTGAAACTTGCTTTTATGACATTCACGAAATAAAAGGGGAAATATCAGTCAACTTATTTGAATAACGTTACTAACTGGTTCCTGCTATCTAGTAGGAAAATAAAGATAGGGCTCAATGAACATTCAGATTAGGATTCATAAACTATGACTTTCATTATCACTTTGAATTTATAGGCAATAAAAAGGTGTTAAAAAGACAAGTTGAGCATACATAGTATATCTTGAAAACCTCAATTTGCTTTGTGTTCAGTATCTAAATGAGATTTTAAAAGTACTTCTGTGACTTTCTGCAGAGTGCACTGAAAACACATGTTAGTCATCTCACACCACGCAAGAAAGGGACACTTTGTTTTACCTTAAGACCAACAATTGACAAAGAAATTTGTACTTATTCATACATAGGAAATGTGAGGCACAGTTATTATCAAGGCAAGATAGAATTTGTGTTTTGGAAGTTCTGACCAGAATTTGAAATGTGCCCAAAAATATGTTTCTAAAGTATAGAGATAAGGACCATAGAAGAGATGGCGATAAGCTGCTGTCTCATCTAAGCAATGAAAAGCTGTGACTAATGATTCTCCAAAGCAGCCAACACCAAATTCAGAGTTCCATTTCCCTGCTAATGTTCTAAACTTGCAAGAGAAAGGAGCAGACATCATCACAGAGAATTTACACGAATCAGCGCTGAGAAAAGGAACTGACAATGGTCTCCAAAGATTATCCTTCGGTTTAGAAGTGACTAAAATGAGCACACTTTGACAGAGTAGTTTTCCTAAATCATTTTGAATGCCACAAAATATTACATTTCAGTTAGGCAATGCTTTATAGAAATGTTCAAATATTAACATGTTTTAAAAATTTTGTTGTACTGTGAAATGCCATCAATTCTTTTCTTGGAGATCTAAATTATAAACACTTTGTTTTAGATAACAAATATTTTGTATAACATTGTGGCACAATCAATCATACCATCATCTAATTTTAAAATTAGAACCCCAAGATCTAATTTAAAATCTTTGTCTGTCTTGGACATTTTGCCGTTACTGGGATGAAATACCCTAAATCTACAATTTGAAAGAAGAGAAGTTTATTTTAGAGGATTCAGTGTGTAGCTGGGTGGCTTTAAGACGTGAAGGGCATGATGGGAGAGCTTTAGAGAGAGAAGCCCTGCAAATTCTGGCTGCAAATCAGCAGGAGAAGGGAGGACCCAGCAAGGGAGACAGCCCCATTCAAGGACACACCTCTTCCTACTCGGCCCCTCCCCTAACAGCACTTTCATTTGTGAAATCATGGGTGATGGTTTACCCTGCTGGTGTGTACAGCGCCCCCTAATGAGCCATTCAACTCCCCAAAGCCTCATCTGAATAGGTCAGATTTGGTGGGAATAATATAGATCTAAACCACAACAATATGCAATATACTTTGTCACATTTTCATGGATATTAAAATTGTTAGCTGCATTTTCCCACTGATGCTGTTATTCACTTTTTAATTTCATATGACCATGAACTAGAATCACTTAAGAATATTTAAAATAGTGAAAGTTACATTTTAGGTCAAAATGTAAATGATCTGTATAAGGTGGTTGGAAGATAGAATGTAAAAGGGAAAAGATACTGAAGAACAAATACAGCACTTTGCCTGTTGCTGAAACTTTTTCACAAATCCCTGTTAGCTTTGTAAACAAAGGACTCAAGGTAGACACAAGTGTGAAATCTGATTACAGAGGGGGTTTTTCTATCATTTCCGGCCCTAAAAAAATCTTATATCACCGCAGCAACATTTTCCTTACCCATTACCAGTGTGTTTTAGAAATTACTAAAAGGTACATGACATATTATGCCTTTGGATACACACTGAAGACTAAGAGGTAAATATTTAAAATAGAAAATAAAATAACATAAGGAAAATTATAATTTATGTTTCCTTCTGTATTTTCTCAAAATAATCCTAATTAATAATATTATATTATCTAAAACAAATGATTATGTTGTAAATTTTACACCCTTAGAATAAGTAGTTCTTACTCCTTAGAACTCTACAAATGCAATGCATAATAAAATGAATTTCAATCTGCTTAAAGATCCAAATGTTTCTATTTCTTTGACCTGCAGAAAATGCAATATTCAAAAATCATAGATGAAAGTATATGAAAGTACAAGATTCTTGCAAGTATTACTCAGGATAGTTTTCAAAGCAAGTAACATTAACAGAGAATATTAAAAACAGGACCACATATTCCAAACATAAAAATCTAGACCTTCTCACAATAATTGGAACATTGGTAAAAATCAGTCTTGGCTTTATCAGTTGAGTCAATTAAAGAAGAAATACAAGTAAAAAGTAATTAGCAGAACTTTAAATAACAGCCATAAGTAAAGGCTGACCAGAGAGAACCTAGGATTGAACGTCTGGCTGTCACCTGAGAACAATTCTCTGTAAAGTGGCATCAGACCACTTGCTCTCCTTGGGAAAATCCATTCTAAAAGTCATTACGTACTTGTGGCTCTACTTTGCCATTCACATATTGTCAGTACTACCTTTTAAAAAATAAGATAACTCTATCACCTGCTAAATGGTGTGCAATCTTTTTCCTTTCACTTTAGATACACTTTTGTAAGTGTTCCTTTGTTTTGCATCAGCATAAAGGAGAAAAGGATTTCATTATATGTCTTTTGTGGAAAGGATGATTGAAATTCCAGATGTAGATAAATCCATATCAAACACTTACAAAAGCTCCTTATCATTTGCAGTGTTCTACAGTGGTATTCACACTGTCTCAGGCCACTTTTCTTATGGATACTTAGAAACATTTCTTTTCCCAGTCATAGTTATAACTGTAAGAGTTCTTGTAACTTCTTACATGCCAGTGGCATGTGTCAGAAGAAAAAGTTAACAAACAGTTGGAATTCTCTACTTTCTTTATTTCCCCCACCATAGTAAACTATAATGTACACATAGTACTTGTCTAAATAGTTTAGTCCTCTGTATGAAAGAGAAAGAAAAGGAAGACCAGTTCATAGTGGACATGTAGTAACAGTAGTAAATAAAAACTTACTGTCAATTCCTCAATATTTGGAAGTTACTTGCAATCACAATGCAATCACAATATCTAACATTAGTACCTAGAAGTCAAATGCTATCAGAGCAGTACTTTTATTTTTTATTATTTTACTAACACATTAAGCTTTAAAAATAATATTAAACCCCCATAAATGTATGCCCACACCAATAATCATGTATACTTTACATCAGAATTCTAACTTAACATACAGTATGAACAACTTGAAGATACATTTCTTAACTTTCCACCCTTCTCCATTCAGGTTCTTTTCCCTACTCTCCCTCCGCAGTTCCTCTTCACCCTAAACATATTTTTCCTATTTTAGAACATCAATTTTACATTATGATTCTCACTCACAATTTCAGTTCCTCAGACCAGAAAAATTATTTGACATTTATACATGTATGTCCTATTTTTTTATTGTTTCCAATGTTGGGATTCTACCAAATTTCTGAGACCATCTATTTTATTATTTATATCTTTTGCTAAAGAAAAGACCAGGTCCTGACAATCTCACTGCTGAATTCTACAAGATATTTGGGGAAGATCTAATCCCATTATTTTTGAAACTCTTTAATGAAATAAAAAAGGAAGCAATACTACCAAATTCATTTAAAGAAGGAAATACTACCTTGATCCTGAAAGCAGAGAAGCAGAGAAAGATACAACAGATGAATTTTCTTTCTTTGTTTCTTTCTTTGTTTCTTTGTTTCTTTCCTTCTTTCTTTTTTTTTTTTTTTCTTCTTTCTTTTTTTCTTTTTGAGAGAGAGGGTCTTGATTTTACAGTTCATGCTGGCCCTAGGCTCAATCATTAAGTCACAGCAATCCTTCTGCCCCCCAAGTACTGTGATTACAGGCATGAGCCACAACACCTGGCACTGTGGTTTGTGGTTCTGATTGCTGGTGGGTGTGAGTCTCCATGCCCAGCACTATTGTATGTGGTCAGTGGGGATTGAACCTGGGCTCTTGAAATTGCAAAGCAGGTGCCTGTACCACTGAGCGAAATTCCTGGCCCCCAGCCAATTTTCTTAATGAATATAGATGTAAAAATCCTCAATAAGATTCTTACAAAGAGAATAGAAGATCATAAAAAAGATCATATACACCAATGAAGTAGGATTCATTGCAGGCATGTAAGATTGGTTCAACATACATAAATCAATAAATGTAATACACTACATTAGGTGAGTCAAGGACAAAACCCTATGATCATCTCAATAGATGAAGAAAATAGTTTGAAAAAATCCAACAACTATTCATGATTAAATCTTTACAGACTTTTGGGACAGTTGATCTTGACCTGAACCAGATAAAGGCCATCTACGAAAAATCAGCAGCCAACATCATGTTAAATGATCAAAAACATATTTTTTACACTAAAATCAGATACAAGACAAGGATAACTACTATCAATACTCCTATTCAATATAGTTCTGGAAATATAAATGATAGCAATCAGACTAGAAAAAGAAATAAAAGGAATAAAGATAGGAAAAGAAGAATTTAAATTGTCATTATTTGAAGACAATGTTATATTTTATATGAAGGTTCCCAAAACTCCACTAAACATTTCTAGATTTAGTAACTAGATTCAGTAGAGGACCTGGATATAGGATCAATTCTCAAAAAGCAATAGTCTTCTTTTATACAAATAAGACTCACTGTAGAAATTGCGGGAAAAAATTTTCACAGTAGTATCCAAAAAAATGAAATACCTAGGAATCTGCCTAATGACAGAAGTAAAGACTTCTACTCTGAAAATTACAGTACTCTAAAAAAAGGGATCGAAGAGGATATTGCTATCAAAAATGGAAAGGCAGTCCTTGTTCCTGGGTAGGAAGAACCAATATATTGAAAGCAGCCATACTTCCAAACCTGCTATATCATTTTATTATAATCCCAATTAAAATTACAATAGCATATGTCACTAAATTAGGGAAATCATTCCAAAAATTTATCTGAAACCAAAAAAGACCTAGAATATTCAAAGCAATTCTAGACAATGAAGTTAACAGAGAGAGTATCACAACCCCAACTTGAAACTATACTACAAAGCTACTATGATAAAAATAACAGCTTGTCATTGCCAAGAAACAGACTTGATGATCAATGGAACAGATTAGAAGGCACAGAAATAACTCTATATATACCATACCACCTCATCTTTAACAAAGGTGCTCACCATCCTCACCGGATAATAGATAGCCTTTTAAATAAATGATGCTGGAAAAACTTGGTATTTAATTTGCCAAATATTAAAATTAGACCCATATCTCCAATAATGTACTAAACTTATAAGCAAATACTCAATATAAGAATGCTTGTATAAAGCATTGTATAGCGGATATGTGAAGTTTGTCAAGAAAATTCCTTGAAGAACCTGGAACAATGGAATCAAATATATACACTAATACATATTTCATATTGTTAGGTAAAAATAGAAGCTGTAAAAATTCAGGATATGCATATATGTTAGGATTTGTATCTAATTGTCTATCCATAGACTCATTGCTCAGAGGAGGGGCTTTTTGGAGAGGGCTGGTTTGTAATGCTGGGATTAAGAGTGTGTAACTAAATTGGTTTAGCATAACTGGGGGTGTGGGTGATAAAATTCCCACTTTAGCTGTGGTGGCATCAACCAATCAACTTGTATCCTGAATGAAATGTAAAGCGACAGATAAGAAGGCAGGCTCAGTGCTTGCTGCCTCCTACCTGACATGCCATGGACTGTTTCTCATCTCCAGTGCCACTCTGTCATGCCATCCTACCTTGGAGCCAGCTGCTGTAATGTACCCAACAAACTTACTGTTCTGCTAGAAAATGTCAAAACAAACAATGCATAGGTCGGTTTTTATTAGTTGAACTTGGCAAGATACCTGTCAGAAGAAAGAAGTGAGATCTGGAGGTGATACACTAGGAGGCAGACAAATTAGAAAACCATCAGCCTGCAAACATTGCAGTCTTGCACAATAAAGAAAAGGGATTAGGAAATTGAGAGGGGGCATGAGAGAGACAACTGAACTCATTCTCGAAGCAAGGATGAGGCACACTGTTAGCAATTGCAATTTTTATAGCGGTGACTCACTGCAAAACCACAGAATCTATTTGGCTTCTTTTAAATCCTTTCCGTGGAATACAATGTCACAAGGGATAAGGGACTAAAATTGTTTGTAAAATGCAACATAACTCTAATTAAATTGCAGAAAATGAAATGCAAACTGAAAAGCAAAGAAATACAGTAATGTTCAGGGTGAAATTATGAAAATGGTGAGGATATAAACAATATACAAAGTACTGGTTTTATAATACTTTCCTACCAAACAATAGTTATCCAGATATAAAAATTTTGTAGACGTTCAAAGTTTGGTTGATCATCAGGGCTCTTTGTCTCCTCCAGTTGAAAACTAATGTGACAAATTTACCTAGAGCACTAAGTGCTCATACTATTCTCCAGTGTCTTCCTCAGATGTTTTTAGGAAAAGAATGGAAAAAAAGGATGACTATAAAAGTGAAAAGAAAGGGGGAACTCTGGACTCTTCTCCTTTCTAATGGAGTACCTTCCCTACAGTTAGTTTGTCCCCTTTGGATTTGTGGGCTAAGGGGGTCAGAAGATGATCTAGATTGAGAGAGCAATGATTGTGTTAATAACACAATTATTGTGTACCACTCAACTATTATCAAAATGCTCCTTCTTGGCCGTACAGGGAAACAGCACATTATCTGGACAAAAAAACATTGAACTGACTATCTGATGACTAACCTGCAGTCTATAACTGACTAGTGCAATTTACTATATATTTTTAGATCTTTTTCCCTCCAGGAGCAGCATATGATTATGGTTTGCTGCCTCTTTAACAGCAAATATTGGCATGTAGTACACCGTGTCCATTCTAGGCAGAAATTTTAACAAAAACAACAAGAACTACTACAACCAACTCAGGTACATACTTCTTTTGCAAGGGAAAGTGTCACTATCTCATTACACTGTCTATTTCAGATAGTCTTAAAAATCATTATATTCTATGTTGGATGTATAGTGAACCAAGAAATCCAACAAAACTTGCATTAAGTCAAAGCATTTGAAGATTGGAAACCAATTCTGAATGATTTATTTAATATTGTTGTTTTGACTTATACTCTCTAAAAAGACTGAATAATAATCAAATCAGTACAATTTTTCACAAAAGTTTAAAAAACAAAACGGAGTTTTAAATAAGAATGTACCCCTCACCCCACCAAAAAAATCTAGGAATCATTGTAACAAAAGAGGTGAAAGATCTCTACTCTGAAAACTATAGCACTCTGAAAAAGGAGATAGAAGATAATATCAAAGAATGGAAAGACATACCTTGCTCCTGAGTAGGAAAAATCAGTATCATCAAAATGGCTATACCCCCCAAACTACTGTACAGATTCAACGCATTCCCGATTGAAATCCCAACAGCATATTTTACAGATCTAGAGAAAAAAATCCAAACTTTCATCTGGAACCACAAAAGACCTAGAATAGCCAAAGCAATTCTAAGCAACAGGGACATGGTGGGGGGTATTACAGCTCTGAACCTGAAACTATACTTTAAAGCCACCATGATAAAAACTGCATGGTACTGGCAAAGTAACAAACCTGAGGATCAATGGAGTAGACTAGAAGATCCAGAAACTACTCCAGATAAACTGAGTCACTTCGTCTCTGACAAAGGAGCCAAAAATCCTCAATGGAGGAAAGACAGCCTCTTTAACAAATGCTGCTGGAAAAACTGGGCTTTAACTCACCAAAGACTAAAGCTAGACCTAGCTCTTTCACTGTGCAACAAGCTAAAATCAAAGTGGATAAGAGACCTAAATACTAAAACAGACACTCTAAACCTGCTGCAAAACAGGTTAGGTAAAACTCTTGGAGACATTGGCTTATGGAAAGACTTCTCAAATGGAGCCTCCATTCTGTTCACAAGAATTGGCAGAAGAAATCAGCAAATGGGACCTCATTCTTTAAAAAAAGCTTCTACACAGCAAAGGAAATCAAGAACAGAGCAAAAAGGCAAGCAACAATGTGGGGAAAAAAAATTTACTAGCTGTTCCTCAGACAAAGGGTTACTATATAGAATATATAAAGAGTTTAAAAAAATCAGCCCACCTAAACTTAAAAGATCCAATTCAAAAATTGGCATCTGAAATAAACAGATACTTTTCAGAGGAAGAAATAAGAGCAGCTAAGAAGCATATGAAGAAATGCTCAACATAATTAGTCATTTGAAAGATGCAGATGAAAACAACATTGAGATGTCATTTCAGTCCACAAAGAATGGCTGCCATTTCAGAAATAGCAAGCAACAAATGTTGACGAGGCTGTGGAGAAGAAGGAACCCTTCTCCACTATTGGTGGGACTATAGACTCGTACAACCACAGTGGAGATCAGTTTGGAGATTCCTTAAAAAGATAGGATTGGAGGCCGCATTTGACCCCCCCATCACTCTGCTAGGTATATACACAAAAGAATTAAAAGAGACATATCACAGTGACATATGTGCACCTATGTTTATACCAGCTCAGTTTGTAATTGCTAAGTTTTGAAAACAACTCAAATGTCCATCAAATGGAGACTGGATAAAAAATCTGTGGTTCTTCTACAGAATGGAGTATTACTCTGCCATAAAAAATTATAAGTTTGAATCATTTATACTTAAATAGACATACCTTGAGGATATCCTCATAAGTGAAATAAATAGGTCACAGATAGATAAATATTGCATCTTTTTTCTGGTATGAGAAAATAAAGTTGTAAGTGAGTTCTAGAATGTATGCTATATATTGTGAAACAGAAAATACTCAAAGCAAAATAGGGTGAAGGGGGAAAAATAATGAGATTATAACAAAAAAGAAAGGTAACAAAGTTTATGTATATAGGGGGTGGGGGGAGTAGGGTGGGTAGGGCTATGGGGAAAAAATGAGAATTAAATTGTGTCATATACTAGTAGAAATTCTCATTATTGAGTGCAATCATGATGTGCATATGTAATGTACCAATAAAGATTCCAATAAAAAAAAGAAAAGTAAGGTGACAACGAGCGGGATTGATCCAGGCGGCAAATTTGAAAACCAGGGACAACTACAACTGCTACCGGCGATTTTGTCCTGCGAGAGACACGCCTGTGACAACTTTGGTTATACTGAGAGCTGCCGTCCCGGGATTCACTTCGTTGGCCTAACTATGCACGGGAAAGAAGGGGGAGGAAGAGGCCTCGTCTCCGCTGGCGCCTTCCTATCACGCACACACACTGGGAGGGATTTGTAAAAACTGCATTAAAATGATGAAAAGATAAAAAAAAAGAAAAGTAAAAAAATAAAAAATTAAAAATTAAAAAATTAAAAAAATACATGCACCTTAAAATGTATCTCAAGGGAAGACATGAAAAATTTTCACATAGACAGAATGATTTAATTTATTTTATAAACATAGGCCTGAGATTATTATTTAAGATGAATCTTATAAATGATAAGGTATACTTACCAATTACAACAATATTCACCACAAAAATATTCACCACAAATTTGAGTAACAGGTAGTTGTGATGCTTTCTACATTAGCAAGGACATGTGAAGAGTTATAAGGTACTAGAAGGTTCTGATCTTGCTTTTTATGGTAGCTGTATGGAGTCTATTTTTAAAATACTTGTTATGATTCAAGTTCATCTTTATGTCCCTGTCTCTGTTTAATTCACAAGAAAGTAAATTCAACAAAATAAATGAACAGCTTCTATTCAGGTAATATAAAACCAAAGTCTATGTTAAGTAGAATGAAGACATTTGAAGATTTAAATAAGGTTTCTGAGATTCAGTTGCAAATTATTTTACTGTACATAAAGTTGATGTTAAAATCTGAAATTTTAATATTGAAGCATTTTTAATATGATATTAGTGAGTGTGGTATTCAAAAATGTGGAGTAATGTGGAGTTATGTAGTGTGTTCACCATGTACATGAAATAGATGTAAAGATTTAAAAATGTATAGAAAAGGCCGGGGATATAGCTCAGTGGTTCGGCATCTGTCTTGCCAGCTAAAGGACCTGGGTTCGATCCCCGCTAACCACATAACAATACTGGGCATGAAGACTCACGCCCAGCAGCAACCAGTACCACATACCGCAGTGCCGGGCATGGTGGCTCACGCCTGTAATCCCAGCACTCGGGAGGCAGAGGCAAGAGGATTGCTGTGATGTGAGTTAGGGGCTGAGCTCAGGGCCAGCCTGAACCACAAAGCAAGACCCTGTCTCAAAAAAAAAAACCCTTAAAAAATGTATAGAAAATACACTTTAATTAAATAACAATTAATTAAAATCATTATAGGGAGTTTTTAGTGTTTCCATTTTAATATTTTTGAAAGATTTTTTAGGGTTTGGTAATATGATACACATGTAATTATTATTACTTTTTCACATTGAGGATTGAATGAAGGACCTTATATTTGTCAGGCAGGTGATGTGCTGCTAAGTTAAATACCTGGTCCTATACATGTGATTTTTACAATTAAATTCTTAGTATGGCTTTCTTTAATAATCAGATATAAAAATTCCTAAGCATCTCAAAACCTATTCTTGTAGATTGATTTAAAAATAAAAACTGTTCTTATAGATTAATAGGCTTCAGAACAACCCTTCCTTTTAGTTTTACTCATTCATACCACAGTTTCCTGAAGGCAAAAGTGATAACATAAATGTCACCTTGACACCTGCATAGGAGAAATGGACACTTCACTCCTCACTGTCTGATGAGTGTGTTGGAGCTAGGGTAGAAATCTATGGTGTCTGTAGAAATAGCGTCATGGTCCAAAGAAAGAGTCTAGAAGAAGAAATTGGAAGTTAAAATTACTGCAGTATGATTCAAGCTACAAATTACTTTGTAAGTTTGGTTCATAGTTCATAAATCCAGGACAATGGGTTTTGAAAAAGTATTGAAGTTATTTTTTCCCCCTGAGGAAAAAATTTCAATCCTGCTTCTATCACTCCTTCATAGTTTCCCCTTTGCACTGTTGCTATTCAATGGGAAAATGCAGCCCTCAGACACTGTCAGCTACAGTCTGAAATCTTTTCATATGGTAAACCTTAAATCCCTTATGCGACTAGCAGAGGCTATTTGATTTTGCATTTTTGGAGAAGTTAGACATGATCCAAGTCATACGATCATTGGAATGCACATAAACAGTTGTAAATGGTTATGCATTTAATTAAAAGAATGCATTATAATTTTATTGTGAATGATTATGAAGTGAAAAACATCACAAGTTTGTGCACACCACCTGATTGGCCAATCTATATATTAATCTTTGAAACAGCCTTTATTTTGGCCAAAGACCTTCCACTTGAATGTTGTTACAAAACGGTCAAAAAATGGGAACTATTTTTGTACCTCTACATAATTTTCAAATTAGATTTCACTATAGCTTAAAAGATAATATGCCAATCGATTATTCATTTAAACACTTAATTTACATTAGTTCTTCTAATTTACACCATGAAATTTCCACAGGAAAATTAATTATCCATAATGCCTTGACACAGAAACTTACTAAAAAAATAAGGTGGCTGAATGTAGTGGCACACACACACCTACAGTCTCAGCAACATGGGAGGCTGAGAGTTTGAGACCAGCCAGGTCACTTTATCAACCAAGAAAGATCTTGCCTCAAAAAAAAAAAATGTGTATGTATGTATGTATTATTGTGTATAATATTATTATATATGTATGTATCTATATAAAAGGAAGTGGCATCTCTTCCACTGGTGTGTTATAATCCATCCCATGAGGAAATACAATAATGAAGAAGAGTAATAATGACATTTGTCAAAAAGGATAACTACAGATACAAAACACTGAATTGTTCTTTGCAGAATGTTCACCGAGTATGTGCTTATGTATAATTATGCATATACATATAGCTGTTTGTATAGTCCAGTACAGACAATAAACAGCCTGCTGAGAAATGTGTCTGTTTGAAAATGAATCGCTGTATCAGAAAGAAAGAGGTCAGCTAAAAAAGAATCACATGGAATGTGGATAGAATTACTTCTCAAAATGGCACAAAAGCATGCAGTAAGTCATTTCTGACTGAGGAATAGTGTTGTCCTGTTCCTCTTCATTCTAGCAGTCTTTCATTTGCCTCAGATAAGAGAACACAGCCAAAGTCAGTGGGCCAGTTCTGATTTCAGGACTTAAGAATCTCACAGGCTTCCAGACAGGCTTGGCCTCTTGCCTTTGGCATATGAATATGAGGCTGTCTTGCCCAAAGATTTGAAACTACACGAAGGACAACTGAATAGACTCAGCTATGGCCCCACCAGCTTCCTGTCAATTTATAACTGATTGCTGCCGACTGGCCACCACCCGAGCCAAGTTGTGGAAAAGCCAATAATGGGCCCAGATCAAGAGTTACCAGAGAAACCACAGAATTCTAAGAAATAATAAAGAGCTGTTGTTTTATTCCAGTAATTACTGAGATAGCTTTCTGCAAACGATTATTGTAGAAATCCACTTCTGATAAAACAGAAGTAAAGCACCAATATAAAATAGTTCCGAACTAACTCTATCAGCCTGTTACTAAATCTATGGCTCAAAATCAAACATCTTCCCATAACTTAGACTCTGTGTCATGCACTGAGCACTATACACCACCGTGAACCATGTGTCATTCCATGTAATCGCCTTGTCAGAGCATATTAAGAGGTTAAATTAATGAATAATATAATGCACCACCATGTATTAAATTAATAGATGATGATTAAATTACACATGGATAAATTGACTCTGGTCTCTTTTCGCAGATTAATAGTGTTTGGTGCCTTTAATATCTAACCTGATAATTTCTAGTCATTATCAGACCTCCATCAATGACCGATTTAATTGCAGTTTCCTGTGAAACCTGCCTGGGCCAAATCCTCAGCATCACGTACTGCTTCTGCTGTTTCTTCAGTCTGAAAATCTCACTCTCACATCTCAGTTATTCTTATAAACACACAGACTGATTCCTTGGGATTCAGCTAAAATACTGTCGTTTATGTCTTTGCCTTCCTCATGGTTTCAGGGGAAAATGAATATGGAGCGTGGAGCCCTAACAGTAGCTTCCTGCTTTACTGTGCAGCCTGTCATAATACAGGCAGCTGATCCATCCATAGGCCATTTGAACGGCATGATTTGGGCAGAAATTCCTGCATGCTCAACCTATATATAGTTTTTCATCAGACCTTCAAACATTTCAGAGAGCAAGCAACAATCCATTATAGACCTCATCTTGTTTAAACAAACTAAGAATGAATCCTCTTGCCCTTAATCAAGAACACTGAATTTGAAGACAGTAAAAAAAAAAAAAAGAAAAAAAAAAAAAAAAAAACACTTTTTGTCCTTGATTATTTCCTGACACATTTTAATTTCCTAATATGGAATAAGAAAATCTCATAGCTTTACTCCCATAATTAGATCTCAGGTCAAAGCTATTCATATTTTCAAACTGCAATATTTATCTAAAAGTGAAATTATAATGCAAAAGAAATTCTTCCATTATTTATACTTTGTGTCAAATAGCAAATAATGGGACTACTGATTTTATTTAATATATCCTTCACATTAAATAACAGAAAATGATGACTATCTTACACAGACCTTATGGAATACTTCCTAATGAATAGCTTTAAAAAAGGAAGAGACAAAGAACAAAGAAATGGAACAATATGTGGTGTTCGCTTTAGTACACAAAAGTAGTTGGAAATAACAATTGCCAGTGTCATCATTCATTCTCTATAAAAGGCAGTTTCTAGATGAAATTTGGCAGTGTTGGAAAGCAATGATATAAATAATAATCACATGAACTATCAATGGGTCAAAGAGAAATATAAGGGGATATAAACTCAGGAAATTGATTCATGTTGTACAAATAAATGTTAACTTCCTTTAAAACCATAATTGACATTAAAATGCCACAGAAATGTCTTTCCCAATGACCATCCATTCTTTATCTATCCTCATCCTAGGGAGCTTAATTTCATTTTTTTCTGCAGTGACTCAAAAGTAGCTTTCACCACATGTAAACATTCACTTCCTGATCAATCCTATTATGTTTCCAAGACCAATTCCAAATCATGTCCTTAGGAAGAAACACACATACACACAAATGCACATGAACACCACAAACACAAACACACACACACATACACACACACACACACACGCACGCGCACACAGGATCACACACAATTCGACTTCAGAAATTCAATGTACATCCCTAAATAATGTTATTTCATTCTTTATGAATAATAAATTGCTTTTGGTCACTATGTAACGACTGCAAAATATCAGGTGGTAGCATCTTCTTTTACAAGTTCATATTTTAAATAAAAATCTGCAAGTTATTGAATTTATTTTGTCATTATCTTTGCAAATCATTGATACAAATGTTAATTCTAACTTCCGTTGTTAGAAAATGCATCGCAATTCTACCTACAAAACTAATGAAATATAAGAAGTATCTGTCATCCTCTGCACAATGAACAAATTAAACTGAGAAAGTTTTCTAATTTAAGTCAGTAAATTAAAGAAACTATCAAACAATCACACATCTTGAATACAATCTCCAACTCTAAGGGGAGCAAGTCAAGCAATGAAGTGCTTAGAGACTAATTAAGGTTAAATTCACAAAGGAATTTTGAAAAAAATAGAGATATATGAACAAAAACATTAAACAGTCATTCATTTACGTGTTATTAGTATGTTTAATAGATAGTTTTCACCATGATAAAGCTATAAACATTGATTTTTACATGTATAGGTCATATTTCAAATTTTCTAGAAGCTTAGATGTAGTATTAATGACTCTAGAGAATTTATTCTTCTTTCTTTTCTAATAATATTATAGAAGAACAATTGCATACAAAGACAACTGGTAAGTCTTCTAAGAGAATTGCATCATTTTCTAAATAAAATATAAAAATAAGCTATATTAAAACACATATGATTATATTCTATATATTTTCTCTGGTTTTATAAAGAATGAATGATTCTAGCAATTAAAAATGTATTAACTGAAGAGCAACCTTTGCTTAATATGCAACTTAAGATGATGAAATGATACTATGATCGTTTTAAAATCAAATACCTCATGGAACAGTAAAAAAATCCTTCGTTAAAACACTAATCTCTTCATATTGATGGGGCTTCAAAATTACTGTATGACTATCACAACTACCAGAAATCTGAGTTTATAGTCTGGTAATTTAAGAAACAATATATGAAATTAATACCCTGGGGTGGAAAACAAGCACTTAGAATTGAGACATGACATTAATTAAAGTAAGAAATGGCTATGATATTTCTGTGAAGTAATCATTATGCTAAGGAGAACATATAAAAGAGAATTAGAACTGGGAGAAAATGCCCAATTATCTAGACTCTGGAGTTCAAATGTAATATCATAATCTCCCAAATGAAAAATTATGGTTGAACTTTTGGAAGTAATGCACAATGTGCTTAGAACAGAAGAAATGTAAAGCAAGAAAACAAACTCTAAGGAAGGGAAGGTGATGAAAACGAATATGGATACCTTTCTACTTTTAGTTCACAATTTAGTAGACATGAAATGAAACTATAACTATTCAGTGTAATTGCGTTCTTTTTTTTTTGTCCTCAGTCATATACACATATTTTAAAAAATTAAGTTGTGATAGAATTTAAGGAATGTAGAAGACAGTAAACAATTGTGCTTCCTCAGACATTCTGTTAAATAGTGAACACTAAGAACACAGGTCAGACATGAACTATTAACTAGCAGAAATGTTGGGAAAGGAAGGGTAGCAATAAGATGGAGAAAAAGTGGAAACAAGAAAAGGAAATGAAGAAATGAAAAAGAAAGGAGACTTAGAAGAAAGGAAGAGCTGAAACCTTTGTTCCACTGTTGTTCTGATTTGCACACTACAGATCCACTTGGATCATATATGACCATGTATGGACAGTTCTCCCTCCCACCATTAACCTCACCAACAATGTCACCCACATAAGCTTGTCTGAATTGCCTAATCTTTCAGAGATCTAGCCCTCACCTTGTGCAGGACCAGACTGACCTAATACCTGAACAGCTGGAGCACTTGATTTGATTATCCTGTGACTCAACTGTCTTTTCCCCTGTTATACAGGTTGTTTGTAATAAATGATTCATCATTACAGGTGACTTGAAATCTCATCATTGGGTGGCTTGCTGATGCAGTGATCCCAGAAAACCAGTCAAGCCTAGTGAGTAAGTCAAGAGAAAGTGATAAATTCTCTTTCTGATGAACAGACAGATTTTCCAAAGAGCTTCACAGTATCATATTCCTATGTGTAGTTGACTCTTGTCATGCATCACAACAGTCAGGCATTTTAACAGATAATTAGTTATAACACTGCTGGAGAGATTTTCCATTCAGAAAATGGCTTGCATCTGGACGTTCCTGCAAAGATTCCGTGTTCATAGTGGTGCTTTTCAGAAGTGGCAGGATTCAGAGTGTGTGATGCTGGGATTAAAGGTGTGTGATTACTAAATTAGTCCACTGATTTTTTTGGCATAGTTCTGGGTACAATTAAGGGTGCTGCACCCTGGGTGTGAGC
>PVIR01032427.1:0-18666 GCA_004026965.1 Petromus typicus
CTTAGGCAAAATGCCTGGGTTTCCTCACCATTTCTGGCATGCACACAAATAAAATCCACCACAGACCAAGTACTTCTTTCCCCAGTCTGGTATCCTTTGTAGAGATAATATGATCACAAGCATTCTCAAAATCTACTGGAAGCCTCATTGGCCAGGTTCCCATTGATAATGAATTAAGTCAGCCAATAGCCAACATTTTCCATCTGAAAATCTTGAGGGGATATATTTCGATGTTGCACACCACGATAGACGGCCTAAGGATACTTGGATGTCCTGCACAAGAATCAGTGTCTTGGTACCTTAGTTAGCTTGATGAATTTCTCAGTATGAATTTCCCTACGAAATGGTCGTGACAGGACCAAGATGCTATAGGAAATCATCACGTGGAACGAATGCCGAAGTTCTAGAGAGCTGACACTCGATCTTGGAGTTGTAGTGCTGTTCAACACATACTGACACACCTTCAGTCAGAGCACATCCAAATGGTATCTGTGACCTTCATGAATGGGTTCAGAGGTTGGCCACATCTGTTTGGCCAAAGGCATGCATATAGCAGTAGCTGGTGAAACCTAGAGTCATTGAAGTACAGCACAAGGATTTTGATCTCGTTTTGTTTCTTCGACTCTAATCCGGCAAGCTACATTTGTCCAGATCATCACCACAGCATCTATTTGGAGAACTGGTAGCAGAGAAGAAGCCAAATGGAGTCTCATTTTCTAGTTTTATACTTCCACATTCTGTGGGGTTCTTTCCCCAAAGCTCCTATCCATTCATCTTTGAGAGTTATTCAAACACTGACACAACCACGACAGACTAATCAAAGAAATACGCAACACTGCCTGTCAAGTGAACTATCTTTGCTGCTCAAGAATATGTCTAAGTGTGTGGATGACTCCCGGGATGTATGTGAAGGATACTGAACTTTGCGAATAGGGGTGGAAGTTGGAAAATTGCAAGGAGCAAACTACTAATGGAGGTTTCTTGAAAAGGCACTTAATATTTTGTCTGTGGTCCTGGAAGTGCTACAATGACTAAGAGCCGAGACTGAGAGGAAACTTCAGCACAGGATCGTGTGATTCCACACAAGAGTGGCAAAGGCTTGGCACATGGAGGAAGGAAAATCTCCCTTGCTTTTGCCACAAGCACTTCGATGGATGAAGTCCAGGACCACCCGGAGTGGTTTCCCCTGAGAGGACTGCTGAGAAGCTTCATATATCTGATTCTCGACAAGGAAAGCCTTTTGAAACATGGACCAAGTGTTTCAATATATTGAGTCTGAGTCAAACTACAAGCTGAGTTCCACATCACTCCAAATGCATAGAAAATCAGGTCCTCCTGGCTCTGCAAGCAGTATGGGACACCTTTTCCTAAGTGGTCTACTGTTAACGCAAATCATGTCCTAGACATTTTGGTTTTCTTTCTATCTCTCCTGTACATTGGGACTACTCTAACTGTGCTGGACTAATTTTTGGTCGATAGCATCTCAGAGCTTCAGAGCAGAGTCATAACTTTGGGTTATTTGACTTGTGTGAAGCATGTTGTCAGGAAGACTTCATTTGTATTGCACTACTTGAAATGGCCCTGGATGGAAAAGGCACACAGTAGATTTCACATCATCCATGAGAAGCCCAGCTCTGCTTTTGTTTAGGCATTCGAATGAAAATAATTGATGTTTTCTTACAAAGAATGTCTGCCTCTTTCTCTCCTCGGATATCTAAGTTGCGCCTGTATGACTACTTGTCTTAGTCTAGGGGGGAAACAGCTTCTGCTTATGCCAAATAGTTGACACTGAGCAATTCTGAGGTGAAGGTTCTTTTGCTATCTGATCGTAACATCTAACAAAATATGTCATTCTTTTGCCTTTGATGACTCTGCAGAGCTTCTGGCTGAGTTGAGGAGGCATCAAAGATGGCAATAAATTTGAAGGCCAGGCTAGGGGTGGCTGACTGTCAGCACTGCATACTTCCTCTAGATTCCTTTGTCAGCCAGTTCACAAGACTCATCTAGAACTTCCTAGCTCTCTATCTGCATAGATGAATCTCCAAGAAACACAAACGACATTTCAACTCCTACTGGATTTGAAATGACTCTGATGTGCCAATAAGTTTGCAAGACACAGTCCTTGGAGTGGGCCTGGAGGCCAGCAGGGTCTAGCTCTTGCCAGGCATCAGTGGATGCAGCTCTGAATTCTGTGGCTTATTCTGCTTCTATCCAGACATCCTCGGGATCCATACTGATGATGCATGTAGCTTACAGGCTCCAGTACGAGCGTGCTACAGTGCCCCATAGATTTCATAAAACGCCCAGTGAAATGATGCTCTTGGGTCTCCATGGTGACAGACCTCGGCAGCTATGACATCACAAATGAATTGGCACTGGGCAACACTCTTGCAACATGGAGCTCAAAGCTTGCTTTGTTTGCTAGAAAGAACTTGTCTGACTGAAGCATGACAGTCAAATCGCATTGAGGGTCTCACAGAATATGAATTCTCCAAAATCATCAAAGCACACAAAACCAGGGCTTCCGTGGAGGCAATCAGTCCTATACTTCTCTATACTTCTAAGCCTCGTTGAACTCTGAATTAATATGACCAGGTGTTGTATCCTTCGCAGAGACAATCAGAAACTCACGAGTTCAAAGGGACGAAAATAAATTGTGAAATTGGAACCAACTGACCTGAGTTTCTCTGTGATTTTATTATTTTCTTTCGTATTTTCTATGATTCCATTCATCACATCATCAGTTGATTCTGGCTCATTGTTTTCATAGAGATACAAAGAAATATATTTTGTGGTCTTCTTGAATGTTTCCCCCCCCCCCATCGGAGAGCCTTTGACTCGTGCTTCTGTCACGGACTTTGAAATCGGGGTTTTATTGCAGAAGGTGGTAGGTGATCGAAGTGATGCTTGATTTGCTTAGGCAAAATGCCTGGGTTTCCTCACCATTTCTGTCGTGCACACAAGTAGAATCCACCACAGACCAAGTACTTCTAACCCCAGTCTGGTTTCCTTTCGGGAGAAAGCATGATTACAACCATTCTCAAAAAGTACTGTAAGCCACGTTGGCAAGATTCCCATTGATAATGAATTATGTCAGCCAATAGACAATATTTTCTATCTGAAAATCTTGATGGGATATATTTCGATGTTGCAAACAAGATAGATGGCTTAAGAATACTTGTATTCTTACTGTACAAGAATCAGTGTCTTTTTATCTTAGTTTGTTTGATTAATTTTTGAGTATGAATTTACCCAGGAAATGGGCGTGTCAGGATCGAGATGCTATAGGAAAACAACAGGTGGAAGGAATGCCGAAGTTCTAGAGAGATGACACTGGATCCTGGAGTTGTAGTGTTGTTCAGCACATAATGACCCACCTTTAGTCAGAGCACATCCAAATGGCATCTGTGACCTTCATGAATGGGTTCAGAGGTTGGCCTCATCTGTTTGGCCAAACGCATGCATATAGCAATAGATGGTGAAACTTAGGGTCATTGAAGTACAGCACAAGGATTGTGATCTCGTTTTCTTTGACTCTAATCCAGAGAACTACATTTGGCCAGATCATCACCACAGCATCCATTTGGAGAACTGGTAGCAGAGGAGAAGCCTTGTGGAGTCTCATTTTCTAGTTTTGTACTTCCACATTGTGTGAGATTCTTTCCCCAAAGCTCCTACACATTCATTTTTGAGATGTACTCAAACACTGACACAACCACGATGGACTAATCAAAGAAAAACACAACACTGCCTGTCAAGTGAACTATCTTTGCTGCTCAAGAATATGTCGAAGTGTGTGGATGACTTCCACGATCTATGCGAAGGATACTGAACTGCGCGCCTGGGGGTGGAAGTTGGAAAGTTGCAAGGAGCAAACTACTAATGGAGGTTTCTTGAAAAAGCACTGAATATTTTGTCTGTGGTCCTGGAAGTGCTAAAATGACTAAGAGCCAAGACTGAGAGGAAACTTCAGCCCATGATCGTGTGATTCCACACAAGAGTGGCAAAGGCTTGGCACATGGAGGAAGCAAAATCTCCCTTCTTTTGCCACAAGCGCTTCGATTGATGAAGTCCAGGAACAACACAAGTGGCTTCCCCTGAGAGGACAGCTGAGAGGCTTCATATCTCTGAGTCTTTACAAGGAAAGCTGCTTTGAAGCACGGAGTGAAGTGGTTCAATATATTGACTCTGAGTCGAACTAAATGCTGACTTCCACATCACTCCAAATGCATGGAAAAGCAGGTCCTCCAGGCTCCATAGGCAGTACAGTTCGCTTTTTCCGAAGAGGTCCACTCTGAATGCAAATCATGTCCTAGACATTTTCATTTTCATTCTATCTCTCCTATACATTGAGACTGCTCTAATTGTGCTGGACTAATTTTCGGTCGATAGCATCTCAGAGCTTCAGAGCAGAGTCAAAACTTTGGGTTATTTGACTTGTGTGAAGCTTGTTGTCAGGAAAGACTCCGTTTGAATTCCACTTCTTGAAATGGGCCTGGATCAAAAAGGCACACAGTACCATGCAAATCATCCATGAGAAGCCCAGCTCTGCTTGTGTTTAGGCATTGGAATGAACATAATTGATATCTTCTTACAAAGAGTGTCTGCCTCTTTCTCTCTAGGGATATCCACGTTGCACCTTGTAGGACTACTTGTCTTAGCCTAGGGGGGAAAATTCTTCTGCTGATTCAGAATCATATACACTGAACAATGCTGAGGTGTAGATTCCTTTGCCATGTGATTGGAACATCTAACAAAATATGTCATTGTTTGGCTTTTGATGACTCTGAAGAGCTTGTGGCTGAGTTGAGGAGCCCTACATCAAAGAGCGCAATAAAGCTGAAGGCCAGGCTAGGCGGGGCTGACTGTCAGCACTGCGTAGTTCCACTAGATTCCATTGTCAGCCAGTTCACAACACTCATCCAGAAGTGCCTAGCTCTCTATGTGCATAGATGAATCTCCAAGAATCACAAACTGCAGGCAAACTCCCACTGGATTTGAAATCACTGTGATCTGCCAATCAGTTTCCAAGTGAGCTCCACCTCATGTCTGGATTCAGAGTGTGTCAATGCACGGTCCTTGGATTGTGCCTGGAGGCACCGGCTCTTGCCTCGCATCAGTGCGCCAGCTGTGAATTCTGTGGCTTTGGTTGCTTCTATGCAGACACCCTCGGGATGCTTCCTGATGAGGCCTGGAACCCACAGACTCCAACCCCAGCATGGCTGCAGTGTCCCATGGAATTCTTTGAACGCACAGTGAAATGTTGCTCTGCGTGAACCATGGTGACAGAACTGGCCAGCTATGACATCACAAATGACTTGCCACTGGCCAACACTCTTGCAACATGGAGCTCAAAGCTTGCTTTGTTTGCTAGAAAGAACTTGTCCTGTTTGAAGCAGGACAATCCAATCGCATTGAGGGACTCATGCAATATCAGTTCTCGGAAATCATCAAAGCAAACAAACCAGGGCTTCCGTGGAGGCAATCAGTTGTAGACTTCTCTATACTTCTAAGCCTGAAAGAACTCTCTGAGTTAATCTCCCCAGTGTGTCGCATCATTCTTAAAGACAATCAGAAGCACCCAAGTTCAAAGAGAGGAAAATAATTTGTGAAATTAGAACCAATTGACCTGAGTTTCTCCGTGTTTTTAGCATTTTCTTTTGTGCTTTCTATGCTTCCGTTCATCACATCATCAGTTGACTCTGGCTCATTGGGGTTTTTTTTGTTTGTTTGTTTGTTTGTTTGTTTTGTGTTTTTTTGTTTGTTTTTTTATTTTTATTAGTACAGTAAATACACACATCATGATAGCTCTCCATAATGGGGATTTGTTCCAATATAAGGCACGACTTAATTCTCATTTTTCCCATAGCCCTACCCACCCTACACCCCAGCATATACATAAAATTTGTTTCCTTACTTTTTTGTTACAATCTCAACATTATCCCCTTTCACCTTATGTTACATTGAGCATTTTCTATTTCACAATATATAGCCTACAATGCTAGGACTCATTTAAATCTTTGTTTTCTCATACCAGAGTAAAGATGCGATATGTAACAATCTGTGCCCTATTTATTTCACTTATGAGGATATCCTCAAGGTATGTCCATTTAAGTACAAATGCTTCAAACCTATCATTTTTTATGGCAGAGTAGTACTCCATTCTGTAGAAGAACCATTGTTTTGATAGAGTTACAAAGAATTGTATTTTGTGGTCTTGAATGTTTCTTTCCCTCGGAGAGCCTTTGACTCGTGCTATGTTACAGGCTTCGAAACCGTGGGTTGTTTGAAGAAGGTGCTAGCTGATCGAAGTGATGCTTCATTTGCTTAAACAAAATGCCTGGGTTTCCTCACCATTTCTGTCTCCCACTCAAGTAGAATCCGCCACAGATCAAGTACTTCTTTCCCCAGTCTGGTTTCCTTTGAAGAGAAAGTATGATCACAACCATTCTCAAAAACTTCTGTTAGCCACATTGGAAAGATTCCCATTGATAAGGAATTATGTCAGCCACTAGTCTACATTTTCCATTTGAAAATCTTCATTGGGTACATTTCGATGTTGCAACCCACGATAGACGTCTTAAGAATACTTGTATGTCCTGTACAGGAATCAGTGGGTTGGTATCTTAGTTTGGTTGATTAATTTTTCAGCATGAGTTGCCCAGGAAATGGTCGTGTCAGGACCGAGATGCTCTAGGAAATCATCACCTGGAAGGAATTCTGAAGTTCCAGAGCGATGACACTCGATCTTGGAGTTGTAGTGTTGTTCAACAGGTACTGACACACCTTCAGTCAGAGCACATCCAAATGGTGTCTGTGACCTTTATGAATATGTTCAGATGTTGGACTCCTCTGTTTGGCCAAAAGCATGCATATAGCAATAGCTGGTGAAAGTTAGAGTCATTGAAGTACAGCACAAGGTTTGTTATTTCATTTTGTTTTGGACTCTAATCCAGCAAGCTACATTTGGCCAGATCATCACCACAGCATCCATTTGTAGAACTGGTAGCTGAGGAGAAGTCAGCTGGAGTCTTATTTTCTATTTTTGTACTTCCATATTGTATGAGATTTTTTTTTAATTTTTTAATCTTTATTGGCACATTACATATACACAAAATGATTGCATTCCATAATGGGGATTTGTAACAGTATAAGAAATATCTTAATTCTCATTGTTTCCCACAGACCTACCGCTCTACAGAGACCCCCAGATTGAGGAAATTTATTTCTTTAATTTTTTGTTACAAGCTCCACATTTTCCCCTTTCTTCCTATTTTACATTGAGCATTTTCCATTTCACAATATATAACATACAATGTAGGACTCATTTATATCTTTATGTTCTCATACCAGAGAGAAGAACCGATATGTACCTATCTGTGCCCTATTTAATTCACTTATGAGGATATCCTCAAGATACTACCATTTAAGTAAAAATTATTCAAACTTATCATTTTTTTTTTAGGTTTTTTTGAGACAGAGTCTCACTTTGTGGTTCAGGCTGGCCCTCAGCTCAGCCTCAAACTCATATCACAATTCTCCTGCTTCTGCCTCCCGAGTGCTGGGAGCACAGGCGTGAGCCACCACGCCTGGCACTGTGGTATGTGGTACTGGTTGCTGCTGGGTGTGAGTCTCCACACCCACTATTGTTATGTGGTTACTGGGGAATTGAACCTGGGCACTTGCGCTTGCAAGACAGGTGCCGGAACCACTGAGCTAACTCCCTGGCCCAAAACTTATCATTTTTATGGCAGAGTAATACTCCATTTTGTTAGAGAACTACAGCTTTTTTATCCAGTGTCCATTTGATGGATACTGGGGTTGTTTCCAAGATGTAGCAATGACAAATTGGGCTGATAGAAATGTAAAATATAAAAATATATTTATAAATATAAATATAAAATTCTGCTATAAACAAGGATGCACATATGTCAATGCGATATGAGAGTTTTAATTCTTGTGTGTATATACCTAGAAGGGCAGATAATGGGCTACTATCTATAATATATAAAGAGCTCAAAAAAATCAGCCCACCCAAATTTAATGATCCAAGTCAAAATTGCCATCTGAAATGAACAGATATTTTTCAGAGAAAGAAGTAAGAACAGCTAAGAAGCATATGAAGAAATGCTAAACATCATTAATCATTCAAGAGATGCAGATGAAAACAACATTGAGATTTCATCTCACTCCACATAGAATGGTTGCCATTTCAAAATCAGCCAACGGCAAATGTTGACGAGGCTGCGGAGAAGAAGGAACACTTCTCCACTGTTGATGGGACTGTAGACTCGTAAACCCCTGCAGAGATCAGTTTAGAGAATCCTCACAAAGCTAGCATTGTACGGGATTCTTTCCCCAAAGCTCCTATAGATTCATCTTTGATAGTTACTTAAACACTGACACAACCTCAATGGAAAAATCAAAGAAAAAACAGAAAACTGTTTCTCTAGAATACTGCCTTTACTGCTAAAGAATATGTCTAGGTGTGTTAATGAATCCCGGGGTAAAGGGAAAGGATACTGATCTTCACTCCTGGGTGTGGAAGTTGGAAAGTTGAAGGAAGCAAACTACCAATAGGGGTGCCCTGCAAAGGCACTGAATTGTTTGTGTGTGGCCCAAGAACAGCTCCAATGACTAAGAGCCAAGAAAGAGAAAAACCTCCAGCACAGGATCATGTGATTCCACACAAGAGTGCCAAAGTGTTGGAACATGAAGGAAATAAAATCTACCTTCCTTTTGCCACATGTTCTTCGGTTGATGAAGTCCAGGATGAAAGCTAGTGGCTTCCCCTGAGAGAACAGCTGAGAGGCTTCATACTTCTGAGTCTCAATATGGAAAGTCTTTTTGGAGCATGGACCAAAGAGGTTCAATATATTGACTCAGAGTCAAACTACATGCTAAGTTCCATGTCAGTCCAAATGTAGAGAAAAGGAGTTCCTACTCGCTCCATAGGCAGTACAGGGCGCCTTTTCCTAAGTGGTCAAACGTGAATGCAATTCATGTCCTAGACATTTTGGTTTTCATGCTATCTCTCCTATACGTTTGGACTTCTCTAGTTGTGCTGGACTAATTTTCTGTTGACAGCATCTCAGAGCTTCACAGCATAGTAATAACTCTGGGTTATTTCACTTCTGTTATAGTTGCTGTTAGGAAAGACTCCATTTGAATTACCTTACTTGAAATGGCCCTGGATCTAAAAGGCACACAATAGCTTGGACATCATCCATGAGAAGCCCAGCTCTGCTTGTGTTTATAATTTCAAATGAACATAATTGATGTCTTCTTATGAAGAGTGTCTGCCTTCTCTCACTGATGATATCCACGTTGTGCCTTGTAGAACTACTTGTCTTTGCCTATGTGGGAAAAATAACTTCTGCTTATGCGAAAAAATAGACACTGAGAAATGTTGACGTGTAGGTTCCTCTGCCATGTTGAGTGGGACCTCTACCAATGTATGTCATTCTTTGGCTTGGTATGACTCTATGGAGGTTGTGGCTGAGTTGAGGAGCCCAAGAGCAAGGGGGCAATAAAGGTGAAGGCCAGGCTACATGGAGCTGACTGTAAGTACTGCTTATTCTAGTAGATTCAATACTTAGGCAGTTCACAAAATTCATCCAGAACTTCCTACCTCTCTGTGTAGATGAATCTCCAAGAAACACAAACTACAGCCAAACTCCCACTGGATCTGAAATGACTTGAAATGTCAATCAGTTTCCAAGTGAGCTCCACCGCATGCCTGGATTCAAAGTTTGTCAAGGCGCGGTCCTTGGAGTGTGCCTGGAGGCCAGCAGGCTTCGGCTCCTGCCTGGCATCAGTGGCGCCAGCTGCGGATTCCGTGACTTGGGCTGCTTCTATCCAGAGACTTTCAGGGTGCTTTCTGATGGGACCTGGAGCCCACAGAATCCAGCGCGAGCGCGGCTGCAGTGTCCAATGGATTTCATTGAACGCACAGTGAAATGATGCTCTGGGGTCACCATGGTGAAAGAACTGGCCAGCTATGACATCACAAATACCTTGGCACTGGGCAATACTCTTGCAACATGGAGCTCAAAGCTTGCTTTGTTTGCTAGAAAGAACTTATTCTGGTGGAAGCATGACAGTCCAATAGCATTGAGGGACCCACACAATATCAATTCTCAGAAATCATCAAAGCAAACAAAATGAAGGCTACCATGGAGGCAATCAATCATAAACTTCTCTATACTTCTAAGCCTCAAAGCATACTCTGAATTAATCTCCTCAGTGTGTCACATCCATCTCAAAGATATTCAGAAGCTCAGCAGTTCAAAAGGAGGAAAATAAATTATGAAATTGAAACCAATTGACCTGAGCTCTCCGGGTTTTCGCATTTTCTGTTGTGCTTTCTATGATTCCATTCATCACATCATCAGTAGACTCTGTCTCATTGTTTGGACAGAGTTACAAAGACATGTATTTTGTTGTCCTCTTGAATGTTTTTTTTTTTCCCTTGGAGAGCCTTGGCTGTGCTTCTGTCGCAGGCTTTGAAATCGTGGATTGTTTGCAGATGGTGCTAGCAGATCAAAGTTCTGCTTCATTTACTTAGGCAAAATGCTTTAGTTTCCCCACCATTTCTGTCATGCACACAAGTAGAATCTGCCACAGACCAAATACTTCTTTCCCAGTCTGGTTTCCTTCGTAGAGAAAGCATGATCACAACCATTTTCAAAAACTACTTTAAGCCACATTGGCAAGATTCCCATTGATAACAAATGAGGTCGGCCCATAGCCAACATTATCCATCTGAAAATCTTAATGGGATATATTTTTATGTTGCAAAACACGATAAATAGCTTAAGAGTACTTGTATGTCCCATAGAAGAATCAGTGTCTTGATATCTTAGTTTGGTTTATTAATTGTTCAGTATGAATTCCCCAGAAAATGGGCATGTTAGGACCGAGATGCTATAGGACACCGTCACGTGGAAGGAATGCCAAAGTTCTAGAGAGATAACACTCGATCTTGGAGTTGTAGAGTTGTTCAACAGGTACTGACACACCTTCAGTCAGAGAACCGCAAATGGTGCCTGTGACCTTCATGATTGGGTTCAGAGTTGCATGCATATAGCAATAGCTGGTGAAACTTACAGTCACTGAACTACAGCACAAGGATTGTGATCTCGTTTCATTTCTTGGACTCTAATTCGGCTAGCTGCACTTGGCCAGATCATCACCACAGCATCTATTTGGAGAACTGGTAGCAGAGGAGAAGTCTACTGGAGTCTCATTTTCTATTTTTGTACTTCCAGATTGTATGGGCTTCTTTTTTTTTTTAATCTTTATTTGTACATTACATACACATATCATAATTTCACTCCATAGTGCAGATTTTTACCACTATAAGACTCAACCTAATCCTCATTTTTTCTCATAGCCCTACCCATCGTTCCACCCCCCATATACATAAAATTTGTTTCATTACTTTTTTGTTAAAATCTCAGCATTTTCCCCTTCTTCCTATTTTACATTGAGCATGTTTTATTTCACAATATATAACATGCAATTGTAGGACTCATTTATATCTTTATTTTCTCATACCAGAGAAAAGATGCAATATGTTCCTATCTGTGCCCTATTTATTTCACTTTTGAGAATATCCTCAAGGTATTTCCATTTAAGTAAATTATTCAAAATTATTATTTTTATGGCAGAGTAATATTCCATTCTGTTGAAGAACCACAGATTTTTTTATCCAGTGTCCAGTTGATGGACACTTGGGTTGTTTCCAAGATGTAGCAATCACAAATTGGGCTGCTATAAACATGCTTGTATATATTGCACTATGATATGAGACTTTTAATTCTTGTGTGTATATACCTAGCAGGGAAGATAAAGGGTTACTATCTAGAATATACAAAGAGCTCAAAAAATCAGCCCACCCAAATTTAATGACCCAATTCAAAAATGGGCATCTGAAATGAATAGATATTTTTCAGACGAAGAAGTAAGAGCAGCTAAGAAGCATATGAAGAAATGCTAAATATCATTAGTCATTCAAGAGATGCAGATGAAAACAACATTGAGATTTCATCTCACTCCACATAGAATGGTTGTCATTTCAGAATCAGCCAACGGCAAATGTTGACGAGGCTGTGGAGAAGAAGGAACCCTTCTCCACTGTTGATGGGACTGTAGACTCGTAAACCCCTGCAGAGATCAGTTTGGAGAATCCTCACAAAGTTAGGATTGTATGGGATTCTTTCCCCAAAGCTCCTATCCATTCATCTTTGATAGTTACTCAAACACTGACACAACCACGATGAACAAATCAAAGAAAAACAGAACACTGTTTGTCAAGAGACCTGTCTTTGCTGCTAAAGAATATTTCTAGATGTGTTGATGAATCCTGGGGTAAATGGGAAGGATACTGATCTTCGCTCCTGGGTGTGGAAGTTGGAAAGTTGCAGGGAGCATACTACCAATGGAGGTGCCCTGAAAAGGCACTGAATTGTTTGTCTCTGGCCCTCGAACCACTCCAATGACTTAGAGACAAGACAGAGAGGAACCTTCAGCACAGGACTGTTTGATTCCATACAAGACTGACAAAGGTTTGGCACATGGAGGAAAGAAAATCTCCCTTGCTTTTGACACATGCGCTTAGGTTGATGTAGTTCAGGAGCCATGCTATTCAACTCCCCTGAGAGAACAGCTGTGAGGCTTCATATTTCTGAGTCTCGACATGGAAGCACCATGCTTATTGAAGCACTGACCGAAGAGGTTCAACATATTGTTTCAACATGAATCTACTTGCGTATGTTTTGTACTAAAAATGATTCAAGAGATGAGAAAGCTGTATTCTCACTACTGACTCACTGTAGATCACTATGAGAACAGACTGTGAATCTCAGAAAGAAAAAGTACAGTGTTATCAAAATGATCTGGATTAGAATTTATATGACCCACAGGATCTGGATCAAGACAAGTGTGCTTGGGGAGAAGGCCATGAAAATGCAGCAGTCTACCCACACAATTATTCTCAATGTTTCAAAAATAAGAGAAGTCCTTCTGTTAAATCAGAAAAGCCACCTGATCACCAACTCCTATTGAGGACTCAGAAAATTCATAAAATCTTATAAAAATAAGTTTTACAAATCTATTGAGGAAATCTTAAACAAAGTCATTTTGACAAAATGAAAGTCAAAGTCTCATTACTCTCACAACTAATGAAATCATGCCATGAAACATGGTCTAAAATACATAAAAAACTTGAAAGTGGCTTCCAAAATGAACCAAAAAACATTAAGAACACAGTATAGCTTATATCAACATGTCCCCTCAAAGTCTTATGCGCTCATGGACTTTTGGAAGTTGCTGGATCTAGAGTGCAGTATTAGCATTAAGGGTGGATAATAATGGATCAGTTCACTAAATTGGTTTAGCATAGATCTGTGTATAGATAATGGAAGACCCACTCTGGATGTGCGAGGCAGTATCCAAAAGGCTTCTAGTAAGGTGAAAGGGGGCAATGTTGATATTGTAACAAAAAAGTAAGAAAACAAATTTTATGTATATGGAGGGGGGGTGGTAGGGTGGGTAGGGCTATGGGAAAAAATGAGGATTATACTGGTACAAATCCCCATTAAGGAGTGCAATCATGATGTGTGTATTTAATGTACCAATAAAGATGAAAAAATAAAAAATAAAAAAGAAGGAAAAGGAGGCCTGCTGTTTATGATTGGTGCTTTCTGCCTGCCATGTCATGGACTGTTTCTTCCCTGGATTGTGTCTCTGCTGAGCAAGATGTCTTGCTGCTGTAACCTCTACCAGCTATAAGCTGAAATAAACTGTCTTTCCTTTAACTTATGAGCATCAAGTGTCTTGTCCCAGAAATGAGGTAGTGGCTAGAAGTATGATAAAAATTCCAAAAGAAGGAAAATTAGAAAAACTCCTAAGAACCTCAGATAATAGAAAATAGAAATCAGGGAAAATGGAAATGAAAACATACTTAGCAGTAAAAATTTATGGAAGCATAAGAAGACATAAATGTCATAGGATATTGAAGAAGAAGAAAAGATAATAGAGGTGAAGTTTTAAATTTTTAAAGAGAAAGAGATATGAAGAATGTAGAGAATGATAAAGATATTAAAGATCAGTTTTTTAAAAAGGAGTCAATGTTTTGACATAGATAATGGAAAGTCTTAAAAAAGCAAACCAATAAAGCAGATAAAATATTCAAAAGCTATAATTAAAAAGAACTTTCTTGTTATAAAATAGTATATAAAAACATTTTGAAAGAATACACTGGGTAATTTTCAGTACTGACCCTGAGTAATCAATGCCAAGATCTATCTTAGTAAAATTACTGAACTTTAAATAAAAATGAAAAGAAAAATTTTTGTACCTCAAGAAAAATATCTAATATGAAAAGGAAATTTATATTATCAGTAGACCATTCTATAACTTTATGCCAAATACCAAAATAATGCATTTAAGATATAGTCAGTGAAAGTTAGTGTATGCCAAAGCTTTTAATCCCAACAAAACTGACTTTCCACTACAAAATCTCAAATTGTTATGAGTATGTAAGAATTTAGGAAATACTGTCTCCATGAGTCTTTTCTGAGGAAAACCAGCTTCATTGACCAGAGGGAGAATAAAAACATCAACCTGAGGATTTATGGCTGGTATTCATACTTGCTACCATGACCTAAGATAGGAGGAGGGCAAGAAAGGAGCTCTGAGATGAGTGGCTGTCTGACCTTGTACAGAAAAAAATAGTACACTATAAAGATGGGAGGTCAGTGAATGTAATGAGACAAAATGTATTCTAATAATATTTTGATTGAAAATTTAATGCTTCTTTTTTTTCTTACTATAAGACTGTTGCACAATTAAATATAGGATAGTCTCATTCTGCTGTCTCTTTATTTCTGAGAACTGAGTCCTAACGTGGAAAAAAGAAATACAAGAATATTGAAGAAGTAACAGAGAAGTTGGTTTTGAATTTTATTTTGAAATGTCATTATGGATTATAATATATACTTAACTAATTATTATCTGTTTCCATTCACAGTGTTTAGAAAAGATGAGTAACTTATAGAGCAAATATGAGTGAATATTGTTGTCTTAAAATAATTTTAATTTCTCATTAAAAGAAACTAGGGCTTGCAGAAATGGCTGCTTCTAGGTATGGGGCAAACAACGTTGAAGATAGTTTGAAATATCTAGTCCTGCCAGACAACGAGGGTGAGGGCAATTTCACCTTCATTAATATCTTCTTTTTAGAGACAAAGTCTTTCTTTATATTTCAGGCTGGCTTCTACTCATTATGTAGCCAAGGATGCCCTGGAACTCATGACAGTTGTCCTGACTCAGCCTTTGGAGTGCTAGGGTTACAGGCATGCACTACCACCCCTGATCCTTCATTAATAATTATTGTTTGACTTCAATAAAAACAGCAATTTTTCCTAAAGAATGAGTTACCTTCTTGGAATGATAAAAAAATTATATTACTGCATAATTAATTAATATATTAATTAGAAAATAATAGCAAAGAATTATGAAATTTTTTTTCTTTCTTTCATCAAATTTACCATCGTGTAAACAGATGGTAGATGGGAGGAGGTATTTCTTTGTAAAAAGTCTTTTAAGAAGTGAAAAAGAGGGCCAGGGATATAGCTCAGTGGTTCCAGTGTCTGTCTTGCAAGTGCAAGGGCCTGGGTTGGATCCCCAGTAACCCCATAACAATACTGGGCATGGAGACTCAGGCCCAGCAGCAACCAGTAACACATCCCACAGTGCCAGGCATGGTGGCTTACGCCTGCAATCCCAGCACTCGGGAGGCAGAGGCAGGAGGCTTGCTGTGATGTGAGTCGGAGGTTGAGCTCAGGGCCAGCCTGAACGTCAAAGCAAGACCCTGTCTCAAAACACCTAAAAAAAAAGTGAAAAAGAAATGATGAGATTAGAATATCATATTTTTGCAAATATTAAAGAATGAATATAGGTATTGAGTCTTAATAATTGCTGTGATCACAAAACATGACAAAATTGGACTCTATGTGCTCACTTCTCCCTTACAAATAAATACTCTTGCAAAAGGAATAATCAATCTTCTAAATCTAACTGACATTTGAAAAAACATATGACAAAGAATCATGTTGACCTGTGACAAGTGTGCAGCTGTTAATTTCAGCTTCAGCTGTGCTACAGGTCATACATGATGGGTCTACATAGAAAAAGAGAAATAAAAGAATGGAAAGGAAATCTTTTCTGGATTTAAATAGGGGTTTAAAGGCACATCAATTTTAAAGACTAGGCTAAAAAACAGAACTATGCACATGCAAGAAAGTGAGTGAAATAAACTACTTATGAGAGAAAGAAAGCTGTCAATGATAGGATGGGTTTTGTAACAGAACATTACGGAATGGCTGTAAAGCTGGATTTTTTGTCTTTCATAGTTTTAATGAAATTTTCATTTTACAATATTTTATTAAATCACATAATTATTTAGTTTGTTTTATTTTCTGTATCTATGTCCACATGTGCATACATACACGTATGTATATTGATCCTTGAATCAATGTTATTAGGTCCTTATCATATGTAATCCTTTACTAGATGTTTTCAAGGCTAAGATGAACACAATTAATGTCAGAGACAATTATATTAGATTCTGTTAAGCACAGGGGAAGCACAGGGGATTTTGTAGGAGTATATGGGAAGGACATTTGACTCATTCCTGGGGGTCAAAGTACGTTTCAGGCATGACATCATCTCAGTTGAGAACTAAAGAATGAGCGGGCATTGCCAGGGATATTTGTGGAGGAGGTTTATGGGGAACACTTCCAAAGAAGAGGATGACATTTGGGATCAATTCCATATGAGATAATGATTTCAGAGAACATAAACAAATTCAGTCTGAATGAATACTAACATAAATTGATAAAGTAAGAATAGATAAGAATAGAACATAAAGAAATTCAGTCTGAAGGAATAATAACAAAAGTAAGTAAAGTAAGAATAGATATGGGTGTTAGCAACAAGGCCCAGATCATAAATTGTCTTTTCACTCGTGTTTACATTTTAGAACTCTTTGGGAGGGAGACACTCTAGAAGATTCTAAATAGGGAAGCACTTCATTTAATTTTAGGAAGACAAATTTAATACATCATGGAGCCAAACACTGAAACAGATTTCTATGATGGAAAGAAATGCTGAAGAGAGGAAATAAGCTTCCCAGAAAGGGTGTTACCTGAGTCCAGGTGAGAGATGATAACTGCTTGAAAAATAGCCATGCTATGGGGAGGGAACAAAGAGTACAATTCAAGAAACAGTTGTGAGGAATAAATTATAGGGCTTGGTGATGGCTTGGATGTAGGGAGTGGAGGACAGGAAGAAATTAAATTATAACTTTATGTATTAGTCCCTTAATGTCATTAACTTATACAGTTGCATATGGACAATACAGACCAAATGGTAACTTTTGTTGGAGAATAGAAAATGGATCTTATTTCGCTTGTTGGTAGTTAGGGAAAAATCTAATCAGAAAAAAATATTGTCATTATTATGAACTGATGCACAAATGAGAGATCTGGGTTAGGGGAGAGATTTCAGAATGATAGTCACAGGAATGATGATGTAAGTGATAGAAATGAATGGGCTTCAGAAAGAATAGAAATAGTAAGAAAAATATATTCTTAAAACAGAATTCTGAAGAACTAACATTGTATTGATGGGTAGAGAAAGAGTCACCTACACAAGGGCCTGAAAAGAAACACCCATAAGAGAAAGGAAAAATATGTTGCCATGGAAACCACGAAAAAATAATGTTGTAACAAGGGGAGTTCAACATTGTCAATTCACGCCAGAAAAGCTATATGCTGAGACGTGCTCATTAGATGCAGCAAAATAAATCTGATTTCAGTGTCTTAAGCTATAACCAAACCAAGTGCCACATTAATTTAAATGCATTTACTGCAAGAGTTTTGGAAAATGGGCACCTAGGTAATTGTGCTGATAGTGTAAGAGAATAAACAGAGTTTTTTTTCTGACTCATCACTGATTGTATTATAAATTCTTTTTAAGTTTCAGTAGGTTAGCACAGACCTAGGTAAATTTAAAGCTAACTCATGGTTTGGCATTTGAAGTTTAACTGACATACAATCAATCTACTCCTTCCTATCCACACTCATGTTCAGGTATCCATGCTGCTGTCATACCCAAATGGAAGCTGAAAACTGACACAAACAGAGTGGTCTCTTTGATCCTTAATGTCATCTTGACTGCATTAGGAAGCATCTAATAGATTGGTGATGCATGATTCTGGGTGTTCCTGTGCTGTCATGGAGGCACGATTTTAACACTATCACACACATGATTTCACACACATGATTTTTGGCCCCTGTTCTATGGAACTGGTGCCTTCATATCTTCCCACCTGGCATGAACTAAGCAGCAAAGTGAAGGAGCATCATGCTCCTGCCTTAGAGTCTGCTTACCATGGATTTTATCCCCTTGAATTGTGAGCCAAATTACACTTGCCCTTCTTTAAACTGTGCATGCTGGTCTTGTGTCTAGCAGTGGTAATGCTAAATGACACACTGTGCAAAGTAAGAAATGTTCACGGCCTTGGCCCTTAATTAGAAAAGTTATTGACTTCTGATATGATGTAAACATTGTAATATAGATTAAAATACTAACTTAGAA
>PVIR01032428.1:0-18665 GCA_004026965.1 Petromus typicus
AAACCTGAGTCTTCCCCCTTACAGATCTTCTGCCACCATTTATGTGTGTCATAGTTATTGCCTCATTTTTAACCATAAATGCATGTACACATGTGCACACACACACATATGCACTGAGAAGTATATGAGGAGATGGATGTGTTAATTTCCTTGATTCAGTAATCATTTCATTATATACATACATATATATACATGTACATATATATATATATATATATATATATATATATATCAAAGTATCATGTTGTCTGCCTTAAAAATGTCCAATTTTTTCAATAAATGGTACACGAAGGGCTGAGATCTGACTGGTGGTGTAATTTCCTAGCTTGGTGAAGCCTTGGGCTCAGTCCTTACTATTGCACAGCTACAGCCACCACACCAACATGCATATGATCAGTTCCTGTGAACTCCCCAGGCGATGGGTCATAGCTGCCTAAGGAAGGGAACTTAGGTCTGTGGGCAACTTCCTTCCCCTCTGACACTCACTGGATTGTTCCCAGCCCTTCCTCTCTATCCAGTCATCCTCTACCAGCTGTTATTTTTACTGTTTAGTGACAACATCCCCAAATATCAATAGTCTCTCAGGCAATATTCAATATCCTTTCAGATATGTACAATTACTTTACTAAGACTGCAGGTTACAATATACACATGTATACACACACATACATTACTTCAAAGATTTTGGTAAATATATTTATTGGATATGATTCTTCATTCCATTCTAGAGGTTTATTTTCCCTCATTAACAAAATCACCTATAACCCTCTAAATTGACTTCTCTATATCCAGTTGTAAGTCTCAATTAGGATAATTAAGCAAGCAATTGAAAGGGGCCTACCTTCTAATGGGATGTTCCTAGAGTCATTATAACAGAATATATTGTCCCAGAAGTAAAAGCCAGAGAAGAATGACGTTTTCCAAGCACATATGCTTTCTGACTCTACTTCTTAAACTGTAGCATAAATATGAGACGGCCATGGCTTTATCTAAAATGTAGACCCTTCATGAGTAGGTGAAGTAGTGGGGCAGACTCTCTGTCTAATATGTTTTGAGGTGATGCTGCAGCTGCCCTACTGTTGACCACCTTTTGATTAACAGGAATTAGGATGCAATAACTAAATGATGTTCCAGAGTATCCAGTGAAGAGAGACAGGAAAGACATGCTGGGGGAGGGAAGTTCATGTTTCCCATGCGAGAAACACTGTGGATTATAGAAGGAATAAGAACACACTGCTGTTTTTATCCTCTCGTCTTTCCCTCTTCCTCCATTTCCTGATCTTTTTCTGCTTTGCAAAAGATCTATCTTCATTTTCCCTGTCACCTACCTTTTACTTTTCTTATTATTAATATTTTGGAATTCTCACATGAGAGAAAGCATGTGGTATTTAAGTTTGTATGTCTGATTCATTTCACTTAATATCACAATCTCAAGATGAGTTAAGACCATGACTTAATATCATGGTCTGCAGGTGACTCAAGTTTACCTTTCTCGGTGGCAGAGTAGGGTTTCAATGCGTACAAACACTACATTCTCTTTGTCCTTTCACTTTTTCATCTTTTGGCTGCTTCCAAGTTGTAACTATCATAAACTCTGCTGTTACAAACACAAGTGGGGATGTATCACTCTAGCATAATGTCTTTAGCTCTTTCAAGAAGATATTTCAGATGGGGGATAATGGAGTTAAATGGAGTTTCTACTTTTAGATGTTTGCAGAATCCCCACATTGAGTTCCACAGTCACCGTATTACTTCGCATTCCTACCAACACTGTAGAAATCCTTTTTCTCACAACCTTACTGACATTTGCTATTATTTGATGATTCCTATTCTTTCTGCAGTAAGATAGAATCTTAATATTTAATCTGCATTTCTATAATGGCAGCCATGTATATTTTTTATGTATTCCTTGGTCATTTGAACTTTTTCTTTTGAGAAGTGTCTATTTAGATGCCCAACTTTTGATTCTTTTATGAAGGGTCTAATTTTTTTGAGTTCTTTATATATTGTCATACCAAGTCCTCACAACTGATGTAATCATTATATGCTATAAGGATTTACTAATTAAGAAACTGAAAACTGGAAAAGAGAACATACTTTCTGAAAATTACCCATTTATAGCAAATGACAAAGTTTGTCCTTTACAATGAGGACTCATCAGGACAGCAACAACACAAAATTCTTTTGCATAGGAAGAAATTTAGGAATAAGGAAGAAAAATTGACAAACCACATTTGAGAAGAAATTATACTTTTATTATGACACAAAAGACTGCCAACTGAAATGTATAACCCTTGCAGTGCATCGTTTTTCACCGGAATGGGCTCACCATCCCACTGTTTAGTGTATTATCTGACATGAATACAGAGTCTTGGGACAAAGTTTATAGAAAACAACATCCAGGTATCCTTGGAAGGATTTAGGGATTTGAGCAATTTGAGATCAAGGATGGAAAATGTGGCATCACCAACAACAAGAAGCCTCCCATGGGGGGATTCCTGGGTGCAGATAATTTCTTTAAAACAAGGGAAAATTCTGATTGACAGAAAGAATGAAGCAGGCACAAGGAGTCAGAGCAAAAAACTAAGGGATAGATTAACTTTCCTTCTTTTTGATTTGTACTAGGAATGAGGACTGGTCCTCTCCAGTGCTTCCTCCAATCAGTATTTGTCTTTTTTTCTATGCATTCCTAGTCTTCTCCAAAAAGTCTGTTGTAAGTGTGGTAAACACTGGTTTAAGTGCCACCTCCCCACTGGCAGCCTTGGTTTGTGACTCAGCTGTGTGGTGAGGACAGAATCCGAATCCCCATTTGGCAGGGAGGACCGGAGGACTGACTGGAGTCATGTGGCTGCACCAGCGCGAAGCCACCACGGAGCCCGCTAACTTGGGCATTTCTCTGTCTTTTCTTCAGCTATGTGTACTTGCCAACTTCTTTGCTGAAAAGGTTGCTTCCGATGCTGGGTGATTGTCTCCTATGAACCTGGTTCCAGGAAGCAATGAGATGAGAGTAACAGCCTCACGTCTATTTTGACTTGAGTCATAGATTAAGATGTTCCAAAGAGGATGAATATTTTGTTCTTTGCTTTTCACTGGATTGGAGGTTCATGGACCACAGCTGTCCATATTCACTTCGGTCACGCAGAACGGTTGTGGAAGAGAAGCTGCCCTCATTAAGATGAAGAAAATATGGTAGAGGTGCTAACTCAGATCCCAGGGGCTCGTTCAACACGTGCTCACATTGACACTGACTTCTTGTGCTGGTCTCCTTCCGCTTGGCTTCCCAGGAAACCAGCTCTCCTAGGAAACCACCAATGGACTTGTTTATCTGTTGTTTGAATTGGGTGAAGTGCAGTGAAGAGAACCTAACACCTGGAGTCTGCCGCATATTTTCCTACCTCAGAATGTGTCTCTAATGTACTGTGCAGAGTAGGCTCTGTCTGAGGTGTGGTCTAGATCGATCTGTCTTACAAATAAGCCACCGGTGCCTCTGGGTACTGGTCCTCCATGGTTTATTTCTTCACTGCAGGATGAGAACCATTAGCTCAAAACTCTTCCACCTTAAGCCCTAAGTTATACACATCCATTCACTTCAAAACGTTGTCCAAATATGCAGATTGTAGCCACTCACAGACTACTTGTTTCATATACTCCACAAAACCTTACCCAACCGCAATCATCCATATAAGATAGGACCTGGTAGATATAAGTTCCTTAGACACTGAGACTTCTTACTACATGACCAAGTGTCATTAGTGGAACAAGCCTCTCTCTGATCCTCCCAAGAACTTCCTGCCTTCCTCTTTTGGTGCATGTGACTCCATCCTTGTGATGGTCTCCTTCGGCGAGGCACTATCCTTTTCATGCAGCCCTGTGTAGGTGCCACACAACAAAGATTAGCATGTGTTATTGCCCCTCACAGTCAAATCTTTTTCCTTGATCGGTCCCCAAGTTTCTGAAATTCCCTACACACTTCTGCCCCAGATCCACTGATTCAGATATATAGAGATGGGACCACCTGGAAAAGTGCCACATCTATGAGACTTCTTTTGTGATGTGTATATGCGCACACTTGTGTGTAAGCACACAACTGCCCTTGTCCATATGAGAAATAAAGTTTAAGAGCCATGAGTTAGAAGATTGTCTTTGAATCCTGTTTCTGGATCTTGTTATCTGATGTTGAGACGTCTCTTTTCACTTCATGTGCATTGACTGTTCCCCCATGTAAGGTTAATGTGATGGTATCTGCACCTGAAGGAGCTGTGAAGATAAATAGAGATGGGATTAACTAGGGCAACAGTCCGCATCTGGCAGGTGCCCCACACCCAAGCGTGGGATCCAAGAACTTCTCCTTGTTCTTGTCTGATGTTCTTCGGATCTGTCCCTGTCATTTAAAAACATATCCTTTTTACATGTTTTTTGAATCACCTGGGCCTCATCACTGTACCAAACTACTTATGGATCTCATTTGCCATGCTGCTGTGCCCCCTGACTTTTAGTCTTTTAATTTCCCTATCCCTCTGCTATTAAGTCCCTTGGTAACTGCATCATTTCATTTCATAAAGTGTCTGGGAGCCAGACACAGATGACAAATGCTGCACCGGGTACATTCGTGTTGTATTGTTACAGTCCTTATCGCTAAACTCAGATGGGACCCAAATGCTATTTTTATATAAGATTTTGTTCAGTTCTATTCCATCATCTATTTGATATTTCTGGCTTGGCTAAATACATTTTTCTCTCTTCCTGCTTAGAATCATCTCTTGAAATATAATTATTTTTAGCAACTTTGCTGAGTTGTTTGCAGTTTTGTATGTAAGTCTTTGCTCTCTGGGGACATGATAAATACTGGCCCAGTGTCCCAGGGAATGGTGGAAGAGATGTGAGCAGTCCAGATGTGATCCTCGTGATGATTACTAAATGAGATCATTCACCAAAGGTGTCTTTGTGCTCTGTGGAAGTCTCTAATCCCTTCATGCTAGCTACCTTAACACTGAATACTTTTGTCCAAAGAAGATGATTCGTTTCTGCATTTCATCTTTATCCTCCTCTAGAATTTTTTAAGCTATCGCGTGTACTAAATATGCATGGAACATCCAAGGATAATCACTTTTTCTTCTAAAGTCATGGCCCTGGGTAGATGCAATGGAAACACACACAAAGACTAAATGTTATGTAAATCTGTTGGGAATACCATGTGGCTAGACTGGGGAAAACTCACAGTACGACTCTGGTTTCATGTGCTAGCACTGAAAATGCGCACGAAGTGTTGACGCACATACAATGATGCCAGCAGAATTCTATTTATGCAGCTCCACAGGGTTAGTACGTGGAAAGATGGGTTTGAACAATTACAAAGTTGTTGAGTAAGACCAGCGAGACCCAGAAAACAAATACAAGAATCTCATTTAGAGAACATATTAAGTGATCCATGAAAAAATCTTTTCAGATGAATAATTCTAGAAACTTTACCAGCAAAGAGAGAAACATATCAAATCAACATTCTGAATGGCGACCAAATGGATTATACAGCTGCACAGCCTTGTGGATCTAGAGAGAAAAAAAGACAACTTACTGTCTACAAGGACAAAAACAAAGAACATAATTTGAATTGTGATTAGAACACATGTCAAACATATTGTTTGGATCAACATATATGTGGAGAGCCCATATTTCCCACTGTGCCAAGGGCCTGACGTTATCATCTCCTTTGATCTTTACTTCAACCCACTTGTAGATACTATTTTTCCATTTTACAGATGAGTAAATGGAAGCTTTGAAAGGTTAATGTACTCAAAATCAAAGACCTAGTAGGTTCTACATCCAGGAGCTTAATCCACGCTGTCTGAATTTGTATTTTTCAGGGAAGAAACATAAGGGAAACTTGAAGTTAGTGTTCAAGAGCTGAATTTATCCTGTGGGCTTGTCAAGCCCATGGGTGGACCTGATACTATACTCTTGTGACTTACTTAGCTGTTCACAATACGGACACTACAATTTCTCTTCTTCATTTAAAGTAGATCTAGAACTAGCTTTGCTAATTGACATTGTGACCTTTGAGAAAATCAGTTTATTTCAGCCTTTTGTCAAATCTATGATTTAGGACAAAATGCTTTATATTCAATATAACATGAACTGGATTTATCAACCAAAAATTAAAAAAAATTATAAAACTAGATGGAATTTATCAAACGACAATTTGCAGAACACTAGACACAACATAATCAAGGAAGATGTCTCTTGAGGGATTAAATAGTGCAAATTGTTCTAATTTATTGCTCTGAGAGAGCTAAATACAGGAAGGGGGAACCCAGGTAGAGCATGAGGAGCTCTCTAGGATGTAAATTTGGAGATGAGAGTCCAGGGAATCCATGAGGGAGTGAAGATCAAAGAGAGAAGGTTGTTAGGAAAGTAAGAATCAGACATACAAGGGATCCATGAAGTATTAAACTGAGGACAGTGTGTGTGTGTGTGTGTGTGTGTGTGTGTGTGTGTGTGTGTGTGCGTGCATACATAAACTTGACCTCAGATCAGGAAAACAAGCATGGGAAAGAACAGAAGGTTGATAATATGTCAATTGTTCCTACCAGACAGATAAAAATTTCAGAAGTCATGAGTTACTAGGTAAAGTTCATAGAAAGGTCTTGTCTCAGTAGTGGAGAATAATTATCTTTACCTTAAACATTCTGATGATCCCACACTGTGTATATTTACAACATATCCCTAGAGATTAAAATCTTACAGAATAATGTTCAAGGTAAAAGAGGCAGAAAACATTGAGTGAAATAATGGCCAAAATGTTTCCAAACTTGGTGAAATTATCAATCCAAATTGGAAAACTTTAGAAAATCCTATTGAAAAGCAGCCAGAGGAAGGAAATGTCAAAAGACAAAAATAAAGCAAAACAAAATTCTGATAGCAGACATATCATTATGTGCAACATAGAGAAAATATCTTTAAAGTATGGAAGAAAAACAGTGTCAGTCCTTGACCACCAAGGACCTCTCTCCCAATAAAAATTTCACTCAGGTCTTATAAACCTTACAAAAATTAATTCAGTGGGCTGGGACTGGAACTCAGTAGCACAGTGCCTGCCCGGCTAGCACAAAGCCCTGAGTTCAATCCCCAGATCAAAAAAGAAAATAAGCCAAAACCAAAAAATAGATCTAAGTTTAAATTTGAAAACTATAGAATATATAGAAAAAACTTAAATGCACATGGGTATGATCACAACTTTTTAAGTATTATACCAAATGTATAATCTGAGAGGGAAATAATAGTTAAGTTGAACCACATTAAAATTAAAATCTTTTGGTTTTTCAAAAAATATTGCTAACAGAATGAGGAGAAATAGAAAATACTTGTAGAAGAAATTTTCTTGTAAAGTAACTCATGTAAAATCCACAAAGAACCCTTAAAAATTAACACTAAGAAAGTGAACATGATTAAAAACTAATTTAAAAGGTTGAAAAGTTTGCCAAAACTGATCTATAAATGTCCAGAGAGCATGTAAAAATCTGATTAGTATCAAATTGTAATGATGATATTGCAAATTAAAATAATAACGAGGCACCAATACACACCTATTAGGACAAAGAAAAAAAATACTAACTGCACCAAAAGCTACCAAAGATATGGTGGAAAAGGAATTCTTAGTCATTACTGCCGAACATGCAAGGATGTACAGCCACTTTGAAACATAATCTGGTAGTTTTGCAGAACACTAATCTCATATCATACAATCCAGTAATCTTGTTCCTTCGTATAAACCCAAAGGAGTAAAATACCTCTGACCACGTAAAACTTTTAGAGTGTTATAACAGCTTTACTTCTACTTGCCAAAACTTGGAAGCTATCAAGATATCTTTTAGTGGGTGAATGGTGATAGAAATGGTGGTACACACAGACAAAGGAGCTAAAGACAAAGGGATTACCACAGACATGAAAAGAAATGGAGAAAATTTAAATACACATCATTAACTAAAAGAAGCCAATTTAAAAAGGCTATATACTGTATCATTTAAACTCTACATTATCCTGGGAATGGAAAAACTAGAGAAGTAAAAGGAATTGGCCAGTGCGTGTGTCTGGAATCGCTAAGGCAGAGGACCTGTTTTATGTGATACAGTGCTGGTGCACAAATGTCATCATACATTTGTCAAAATGCATTGAATATTCAGTACCAAGGGTAAAAATCCTTATCACTGTAGGTTCACTCTAACAAATGTGTGGTCTGGGGGAGGATGGTGATAAAGGAGCAGCTCTGGGTGTGGGGAAGGACATTGAGAGAAATCTCTAACCTCCAGCTCAATTTGGTGGTGAACTCGAAAGTGCTCTAAGAAATAGCATGTATTATTATTTTTTTTTTTAAAAAAAGGAAACCAAAGCAAACCAAACCAAACTGGTAGTGATAAAATCTATTCATCCATTAGACTGGATAAGATGAAAAAGACTGATCATATCTGTGCAGATGAGAGTGTAGGAGGATTGGAACTCTCATATTGTGTTAAAGAGAATAAAAATTGCATTATAATTTTGGGGGAAAAGTGTGACAATTTTTCAAAAAAAATTGTTTTTAATCTTTATTGGTACATTAAATATACACATCATGATTGCACTCCATAATAGGGATTTGTACCAGTATAAGACACAACTTAATTCTCATTTTTTCCCATAGCCCTACCCACCCTACCACCCCCCCCATATACATAAAATTTGTTTCCTTACTTAGCGTACCTTTGTCTTTTATAGTTTGAGATTGTGTAAAACCCCAACTTGAGCAAAATAAAAAAACAATTTCTCATTTTTAGATGAAAATATCTTCCACATATCCCAGAGATACAAAGAAAAGAATCTAACTGGGAATTTCTAAGGGCATTCTTAATCACTGGGGTAAACAAGGTAAGTCTCTCTCTATTTAACATTCAACCATACTTAGCTCATCAGAGTTTCTCACTTATCTTCATTCTAATCATCAATATTGATTACAGTACAACAGAATTAGCCTTGGAAAATTTAAATAGAAATAAACAACTAAATGTGTTTTATGCTGCCAGTTGAATACCATCAGATTATCTGGTACCTTTATCTTAATTTGTATCATTGCTTTGGGTTGGTCTTTAAATTCCTTGAACTTTATTTCAATGAAGTTCTTGACACAGTTTTCAGGGGGAAAATATAGCCCTTTCCAGTCCAACCCAATGCCTAGAAATTTTAGATAAGTAAAAGTCAAATCTTGTATTTGGATAATATTCCTTCTTCCACAGAAATTTGAGATTCTATCACCTGCATATTCTTTCCAGAGGATCTCAGAAACAATGTTATGATTTTGTCATAACTCCTTGTTCTTCCTCTGATCCATGCTGGGTAAAACTACCACCTTTCAGGCTGATAGAGATGCCAGCCTAAGGTACACTCCTCTCACTTTGTGTGGTCTATCTCTCTTGTTTAAAAAATTTCAGTCTGGGGACTAAAAAATGTCCTGTTTTGAACAGAGAGGGGACTGGGAGAAGTCCTGCCTCTCAGCTCCTACTAGTTGCTAGTCCACATTCAGAATTGTGAGTTAACAGGTCAGATCACACCTGAAAACCTAAGGAGATAAACAATCACTGTGCAAAACCAGAGAGATGTAAACTAGCTACATGAACAGTAGCCTAAATGGAGATCACTACAGTTAGGGAATTGGTTTAATGTGTTCACTGTCCTTGTTAATGACAGTATCCTTGTCAACTCAGAGCTTTTGTCCTTTCAAACAAAAGCTGATATCTCATCTGGCAACCCAAGCTTTAGAAAGTCTTCCTTGGTCTGAGTTTGGCAGGAAAAGTGAGTTTACACATAAAGAACATCCAAATGTGATGGTGGGGGCTGCGAGCAGAAGGACAGTGTTAGTCATCAGAAGCTGCTAAGGGATCAGAGATCTTGTCCTTACCTTGGGAGAAGGGTAACCTTGTTGGCTTGTCCAAACTTACATAAACTACACACACACACACACACACACACACACACACACACACACACGCAAAGCTCACCGCATGCCTGTGATACTTATGGGTAAAGGAGTGATGTAGGAAATAGAGCTTCTGAACTTAGTAACCAAAGGAGATTCCTTTCATGAAGAAAAGGAATAAGACTCAATTTAACCTCTGGTTGTTCCTCCCCTCCCCCAGGATCAGGCAAATTTATCCAATCTATAGTTAAGAAAATTATGCATTTAAGCAAAAATTTAAAAATTATATAAAGTAGTATTCCTTTGGCATTTTAGCAACAACAATCATCTCAATAAACAGCTAACATTTATTGAGCCCTGATCATGAGCTGTGTAAAACCCATTTATTATTTCCCTCTCTCCAGCAGCCCCCTGTAATTAATTCATGAGAATGAAGCCATATTGCTTTACCAGTTTTCTAAGTGAAGAAATAGTTCAGAGAAGTTAAGGGGCCTGTCTGAGGTGACAGGACTAATAAGTGCAATGTGGAACCAAGCAAAAATATATGGTAGAGCAAAGTCTCAAATCTCACCCGAGACAAACCATGATAAAAGCTGATTTCATCACTGGGACAGGAAGAAGAGCTTAATTTCATCCCTTTAGAAGTATGCTGTCTGCAAGGAAAGACCAGAATAATCAGGTGAAGTCTGGATATTTGAGACTATCATCTGAGCATAGTTTTATCCTTGGCATCTAGGGAATCCCACGGGTTAATAACACACTCCATTTTGTGGCATTTTGGAACATTTGGAAAGAAAGTCACTCTGTGAACATAAAACTAATCATTGCGTATCTGAAAGCTGGCTGGAAAAAGTTAAACATTTCAACAAACCCCCTCCACTAAAAGTGTGTTCAGCATTTTCCCTCCTCAGAAATGACTTGTAAGTTTGTGCTTTTAATTATTATCATTCGCCTCTGAAATTACAGGCAAAGCACTCAGTGATATTTGAAACATCAATTACTGGCCTGCAGCCCTCTGCTACTGTTTCTCCGCCTGCTGCCAGGGCTGCAAATCCATTTTCTGCATTTCTTTCAGATTTTCTCAACAAAATTATGGAAAATCGCTGTTGGCACATGGCATTTTTCAATGGTCAGAGCTATTGAATTGTGCCGTTATGTGCTACTTGGAGAAGACATTCCAACTTAAAATGCCAGCCTTAAAACTATCAGAACATTTTCTCCAACCTGGGCTTCATAAATTTCCCACAGGAAAAAGCTGAGAGGTCTGTCCGAGCTTTGCCGGGAGCTCCTCCACAGCGGAGCTGCACAGTGGTGAAGTCTTAGGTTACTGATTTGCAGCTCTTTGCGTTCGGCTTTCTCTTCCCACTTTGTCACACAACGTGGCTACAGGTCCGCTGCTTGCTTTTGAAGGGCGATCCTCGTGTCACCAGGTCTCCGAGTCTGTGTGTGCGGGGGAGTTAGCAGCCATTTTGAGTTCACCTTCTCTGTCACTACACATCGGCCCTAAATCTGTGCAGTGATCCTATAAAGGCAACTCAAATTCAAGATTTTCATCTCTCTTCTGTCTCTGTTCTCAAGCAAAGGTCACCTACTGATAAAGATTCTAGAAATTTCTCAGTGAGGCCATGTGGTCGTTCTGTTACTGCTCCCTATCAGTTCTTTTTCAAATATTTCAAGGTCATCAACTTCTTTACTGTACTGAACTCTCTTTTAGACTGTTTCAACAATCATGGGGCTTATATTTTGCCACTAGTCTCTGCTGTCTCCAATCTATCTTCCACGCAGCTGTTCATAGATTATTTTAACAATGTGAGTTAGTTTTTCCTCCAGGGCGATGTTCAGGATCTGGTATTCTACTGGTTACACGCCTCATCTTTCTTCAACAGCTCCTGTGCCACACCAGTGCCTGTCACTGTTTCCAGAAAGGGCAGAAGCATTCCAAAGCTTTATCATACTGTTCTATTGCTGCCCAGTACCCACTGTTCCTAGGTTAGCGAACATCATGTTTTGTACGCTGATTTAAATTTCATCTTCCAGTTGAGATTTCTGTCCCAACTCACCCCATCCCAGAGACTCATGTTTTCTGTCCGTTGTATACAAATCTATGGACATTTAAAAAGTGGTGAGAATTGTGGAGTAACATAGGAAACTGACTCCGGATTGAGATGAACTCAAATTCTCTTACTAACTACTTGAGAAGTTTTTATCAAGTTGTTCATCTTATCTAAGCCTCAATTCCTCCATCTATAAATTTTTAATTCTTAAAAATTGGTTTTCTTGGTACATTTTATATACATGAGGCTGTAGGGTGAAAAGAACTTTTCTCCACTGTTGGTAGGAATGTAGACTGGTGCAGCCACTGTGGAGATCAGTGTGAAGACTCCTCAAAAAACTAGGATTACAGACCAATTTGACCCGGCTATTCCCCTGCTAGGTATAGACGTGAAAGAATTAAAAGATTTATATCACAATGAGTTTTAAATTTTTAATTTATTTTATTTTTAAAATTTGTATTTTTGAGACAAGGTCTCACTTTTAGTTCAGGCTGGCCTTGAACTTAGCATGTTGCTCAGGCTGGCTTTGAATTCTCAGTGCTCCTCTTGCTTCAGCCTCCTATGTTAGTATTATGAACATGTGCCACAATACCTGTCTTAATTTTATTTTTATTAGTACATCTTTGAAGTTCACAATCATTGCACTCATCATGGGATTTTGGTCCATGTATAGAATGCATCTTTATTTTCACATTACCTCCTCCCTCCCCCTTCTACATTTAGAACATAAATATGTACTTATAAAGCTGTTAATAGTATTTAATAAGCTTTTAAAAATATTTTAAATTATCTTTATTGGTACATTATGAATACACATGATAATCGCATTCAACATTAAGAGTTTGTACCAGAGTATGACATGACTTGATTCTCATTTTTTTCCTTTTCTCCCCTGCCCTGCATTCCCCCCCAGCCCCTATATACACAATCTTTGTTTTCTTTTTTCTTTATTATTACCACATTCATTTTTCCCTTGTTATTTACCCTTACACTCTTTCCTTTAAATATTTTCTACTTTGCAATATCAAGTATACATACTACAACTCATTTACAACTTCATATTCTCATACCAAAGAAAAGACATGATAAATAAGCTTACTGATTTTAAGTGTGGACTTTGGTGTAAGTGTTGAAGAAATTGTAAAAAATATTATTATTATCACTTTGACTTGTGTTATTATAGAGTAGTTTACTACATGTCATTATAATTATTTTTATGCATCTCTCACTATATGGCATGCTCCTATGAAATGTGTTTATCTTTTTCTCCTGTTTCTACAGTATCCAAGATAACTGACTGGCTGACCTAAGTTTTTCAGTGAATGTATTCTATAAAAGCAATTTAATCCTTATCTGAAAAATCTGTAAGTTTCTAAAGCTCAACATAAAAGGAAGGCAAAACTATTAGCTTTCCTCAAACTATGTAGAGTTGAGAACAGTGCCTGACATATAGGTTGTTAATAGATGAGACAACTATATTATATTTCAAATTAATCAATCAAACACATTCTAATGACTGCAAATATGAATTTTGGTGGGCAGTGGAGATATTTGGCTTAAGTATATAAATCATAGATTTCTTGAATATTTATGTAAAAATCATACAAATCTCATATTCTCTTGGCTTGTTCTCTAGGACTCTAGACTAGTTCAGTGTCTTAATAAACTTAGTTCTTAGGCTCCTGGGTGGAAGATAATATCTTACAGAGATGATGGGCTCTATCTTGCTCCTGAAAACCCTGTAGGTTGATTTATGTATGTTTTGAGATCTAGAGTAAAATGTAATTCATACATTCCATAAGACCCAGCTGCAATCATATGCTATATGTCTTCTTGATCCTACCTCATCAAAGGTTAGCCTCAAACTCTGCATCCTTAATCACAGGCTGGTGATACATTCAGATACCTCTTCATTTCACTGATTGGCCTGCACATTGCATACTATTATTTTCAGTGCCCTGCATATACTAATTATGTTCCTTAGGGTAATTGCTGTAGGCAGGCATCATCTCCCGCTGATTGTGTGGGTTAGGATTGTGTCTCCCTTGATGTATCTTCTCAATATATTAGGAAGAATCTCTTCAAGGTTGTGTGAGGAAGCTGTCATAAACGGTATTTGGGACTAAAAGAAAAAGAAAATGCACAACTAATCTGGTGCCTAAATATAAAGAAGGAAGAAAAACTATACTATTTCTTTAAGAGTAGCAAGTTTGTATAACAGTGCCCGGGAGATAAGCAGTTAGTAGAATGAATTTATATTTGGACTGACAAAGAAAACAGATGGCAATTTAGTGTTGTCCACCTCCCTGCCTTTCTGAATGCTAGGTTCTCTGCCTCACTCAAGAGAGATCTGGCCTGGATCTAAAGCTCAGCATAAAAGGAAGGCAAAACTATTAGCTTTCCCTAATAGGGTTCCCTAGGGTTTCCTTAGAAACCCTACTTTCTAAGATAGGTTTGATCTTGGCTGAGATTTTTACTCTTCCCAACTTGATTTTTTGAATGGAGATAATGACTCTGTGGTAGTAATGAAAGAGTTAAATGAGATTTTTCCAGTTAAAAATAGGCTGACATGCTATGATATCTCTTATTTACTTATTATTCTAAAAATAGTTGTGGATTCTTCCACAGATCAAGCTCTCTGTTAAGTATCAACGATACCAATAGTGAGTGGAAGATGAAACATGTCTTTTATTAGATTCTAGTACAGGAGTCAGGAAACAGTTCCTTCAAAGGACTAGATGTGAATATTCATGGGTTTGCAGACCATTCGTTATTTGCTACAATAACTTGATCCTACTGTTGATGACAAAAGGAGCCACAGACCACCTATCCATGACTGTACATGCTTACATTCCAATACATCTTTATTTCTTAACAGAAAGTGTGTTGAAATTGCTCTATGGGCTATAGTTTGCCAACTCTTGAGGTAGGGGTATAGACAACATGTCCCCAAACAATTATACAAACACATTAAAAAACCTGGCTGCAGTTGGCTGAAAATCTAAGGAACCTCATGTGGATTGTAACATGAAAATTTAAGGAGCTAGAAAGAAAGAGGAAAAGAAATTAGAATGATGCCTGTGGGTGAAGTGGTTGGAAGGCCCCATAACATGAAAGACCTTATGGACATTAGTCAGAGGCATTTCTTTATCTTCAGGGTCCTGGAAAGGCCCTAGTTGCTGCTAATTCTTTTCCTTTCATGACTGTCTCTAGGCTAGTTGGACTTTTCAAAAAAGATGGCTGATGACAGGTATGGTCTTCTTTTCAGGTGATCAAGAGCAGTGACCCAGGATCTCTCTTCTATGACAATGTAAGAAATCTGAGAGTTGCTTATTGAGGCCTCACCCTTTTCCTTCTTTCTCAACACACAGAATAAGATGAAAAGAAAAATTAAGAGAGAGTCATTTTTTTTAGTGCTTTCTTCTGGTGTCTTGGCCCTGAGAACCCGATGTCCTTTCCCTGAGGTCCCTGCTTGCTCTCCTCTGGCTGTATCCTTGGCATCCTAGTATAGCCAAGGATGCAGCTGGTGTGGACTGGACCATATTGTTCCTGCTGTTTACCTGAGGGAATATCAATATCACCCTTTCAACTTCAGTGTGTGTAGCCAAAAGTGATAGTTTTTCTTTTCACTTCAAAATGTTACAAGGAATTCAGCAATGAATTTTCCTTTGGAATTTGTATAGCACTACCAAAAAAGATGAAATGCAAGAATTGTGATGGTAATGAAGGATCAGAGGCAGAGAGGGATGACAATATGCTGACAGACAATGTAAGAGGCCATCATTCATGAAGCATTTATTCAACATGCACTTATTAAGCACTTATGTCAGGCTCTTGATGGTAGAAATACAATAGTTAGAAGAAAATATGCATGACTTATATTCTTAAAGTCTTATGGTCAAGTGGAGGGAGAGTGTCCTTAAAAGATTGTTCACCTAAGTAACATAATTATGTAAAAGAACTATTTTATTCACAAGTATAATTAAGTGAACAGTGCTCTCAGAGGTGTAGAGGAAAGGGGAGCTGTCATATGAAGAAAGAATTACTAAAGGAAATGGACTTAAAGAAAGATCTGGTGATTATTGCAACTTGAGTTAATTCATTCACATGAGGAGTGTATGTTAAGGATGTTCCAGGTAGAGAAGGCAGAAGATGGGAAGATCTGGAGATAACCATGATCATGGTGCTATTTAAATGTGGAAAAGAAGTAAGAATAGCAAAAGAATGAAATGAGTGACCTGTTCATTTTACTTATGAGGATGTAATAGGTCACAGGTATGTAGATATCAAATCTTTTTTCTGGTATGAGAAAATGAAGATGTAAATGAGTTCTAGAATATATAGCAGATATTGTGAAATAGAAAATATTTAAAAGGAAATGGGGTGTAAGAGTAAGTAATGAGGGGAAAATAATGTGATAGTAATTTTTTTAAAAAGAAAAGACTGCATATATTGGCAGGGGGTTGTAGGGTGGGTAAGGGAATGAGAAAAAATGAGAATTAAGTCATGTCATATCATATCCTGGTACAAATTCTTAATGCTGAAAGTGACTATGATGTGTATATATAATATACCAATAAAGATTTGAATTAAAAGAAAATAATTCAGACTGAAAAAAGTGAAATGAGTGAAGAAAAGGTGTGGGGTGTGGGAAAATTCATTGTGAAAGGCCAGGTGAAGACTCAAAGACAAACTAGGAGGCTGGTGCAGCCATCACTGTGAGCTGATGACAGGACAAGACCTGTGGTATTAAAGGAGAGACAGGGACAGATACTATTTAGATATAAAGCTGATGGGCTGTATTTTAGAATTAGAGGCATGGGAAAACAAGAGAGGAGAAATCAAAGATGACTCCCAGGTGACCTGCCATGGGAATTCCATGGCAGAGAAGCAGTTTGCTTGAAATGTGGGAGAAAGTTGGAGGAGAAATTGTGCATGTACACATGTCATATGATTGATTGATTGTGTGTGTGTGTGTGTGTGTGTGTGTGTGTGTGTTTGGAGAGAGAAAAAAAGAAAGAAAGAGAGTATATGAGATATATATGGCAAAACCAGTGATATAAAATACCTTTGTTTAACCTCATTCTTTTAAAAAGCTTCTGCACAGCTAAGGAAACCACCAACAGAGCAAAAAGGCAACCAACAATGTGGGAAAAAATCTTTACCAGCTGTTCCTCAGACAAAGGGCTACTATCTAGAATACATAAAGAGCTCAAAAAAATCAGCCCACCCAAATTTAGTGACCCAATTCAAAAATGGGCATCTGAAATGAACAGATATTTTTCAGAGGAAGAAATAAGAGCAGCTAAGAAGTATATGAAGAAAGGCTCAACATCATTAGTCATTTGAGAGATGCAAATGAAAACAACACTGAGATTTCATCTGACTCCACATAGAATGACTGCCATTTCAGATTCAGCCAACAGCAAATGTTGGCGAGGCTGCAGAGAAGAAGGAACCCTTCTTCACTATTGGTGGGACTGTAGACTCGTACAACCCCTGTGGAGATCAGTTTGGAGATTCCTCAAAAAGCTAGGATTGGAGGTCCCATTTGACCCGGCCATTGCCCTGCTAGGTATATACACAAAAGAATTAAAAGACTCATTTCACAGTGACATATGTGCACCCATGTTTATAGCAGCCCAATTTGTGATTGCTACATCTTGGAAACAACTCAAGTGTCCATCAACTGGAGACTGGATAAAAAAAGCTGTGGTTCTTCTACAGAGGGAGTATTACTCTGCCATAAAAATGATAAGTTTGAATCATTTATACTTAAATGGACATACCTTGAGGATATCCTCATAAGTGAGATAAATAGGGCACAGATAGGTACATATCACATCTTTTCTCTGGTATGAGAAAATAAAGATGTAAATGAGTCCTAGAATTGTATGTTATATATTGTGAAATAGAAAATGCTCAAAGTAAAATAGGGTGAAGGGGGAGAAATAATGAGATTATAACAAAAAAGTAAGGAAAAAAATTTTATGTATATGGGGGCGCGGTAGGGTGGGTAGGGCTATGGGAAAAAATGAGAATTAAGTTGTGTCTTATACTGGTACAAATCCCCATTATGGAGTGCAATCATGATACATGTATGCAATGTACCAATAAAGATTTAAACAAAAAACCCTTTGTTTAGAGAGTAAGTTTTATTTAGATACTTTTATAAAATATACAGTAGGATGTTGACTCTAGGTAAAATGGTCGTTTCTCACCTAGTTGGCACTGTCCCTTGATTAAAGGTGTCAGTTTTGAAGCCAGATTTTTGGGATTAAAATTCTACCTGGATGTCATGTTGTGTGGCATAATGGCCCAGCAAGATATCCACATCTGAATTCTGGTAATGTAGGAATATCTTAGGTATGCAAAGGAGAATTAAGAATGTAGGTCGAGTTGAAATGCTAATTGGTTGGCTTTGAGCTGAGGATATTTACCTGGATAATGGAAGTGAGTCCAAAGTAATCATATGGATTCTTAAATTTTTTTAAATTATCTTTATTGGTACATTAAATATACACATCATGATTGCACTCCATAATGGGGATTTGTACCAGTATAAGACACAACTTAATTCTCATTTTTTCCCATAGCCCCACCCACCCTACCACCCCCCCATATATATAAAATTTGTTTCCTTACTTTTTTGTTACAATCTCAACATT
>PVIR01032429.1:0-13436 GCA_004026965.1 Petromus typicus
GTGGTGGCTCACGCCTGTAATCCCAGCACTTGGGAGGCAGAGGCAGGAGGATTGCTGTGATGTGAGTTTGAGGCTGAGCTGAGGGCCAGCCTGAACCACAAAGCGAGACCCTGTCTCAAAAAAAAAAAAATAAATAAATAAAAAATAAAACACTGCAGAGGCTAAAAGGTTCACCATTAAGGTCCTGGGTCTAAAGATGTATGTAGAGGGGACCAAACTTTGTGTGTCTGTGAGTTAAAAATCAATGGGCTGCTACAGGAATTTGGGACCCAGGGCCAAAGAGCTCCTGTTGAAAAACACTGAGTTCCAATCTCCACTTCATGGACTTAAGGCTATTTTCAAATTTTTGTTATCATCAGTACTTTAGTGAATTCCCTTATTGAATTATCTTGCTTCACTGTTTTAGATTAATTTCTAAAAGTGAAATCACACATTAAATGGTATCCACACTTTAGTGTTCTAAAATATGAAAAATATAGACTGATGAATGTTCTGTGGAAACACACTGTATTATTTCTAAAACTGATCTTTTTTTTTTAGCAAGACATGGTGGTGTTCACTTGCAATGCTAGCACTCTGGGAGGCTGAGATAGGAACACCGCAAGTTTGAGTTCTAGCAGGGCAGCAGAGTGAGACCTTGAAATGGAAAAAAAAAGGACTGGAGATGTAGCTTACTGTGAAGGCCTTGGATTCAACTGAACTGACAGAATCACACAAATGAAAGCTGTGTCAATATGTATGAACAGATGTCTTCTTTCATTTTTAAAATAACTTTATCAATAAAGCAACTGATTTGTTATACTGCCTTACAGAATCAGTTACAAGTCAGGTGGAATATTTGCCTTTTTAAGTGGATACACTTTATTTTTTATACTTAGAATATTGGATTGCTGTGAGTTTGAGGCTCACCTGGGCTACACAGTGAACTCAGGGGCCAGCCTGAACTACAAAGCGAGACCCTGTCTCAAAAAAACAAAAAACAAACAAACATAAAAACACAAACCAGATCTCTGTCTTGCTTCAAAAGACATACATCTTAGTCAATGTACTATATATATGCAAATATAAATTTTGGGGGGAAAAAGGTTAAAATTTTAGGCTGAACCAAACATTCAAGGCAAGAAAGAAAAATACTGAATGTTACACATTGGACACAGGACAGGAAATACCTCTTACCTGCACTTCAATTTGCAGATCTTTGTCCAGGAGCGCTCTCTTTTTCAGGATTTCAGCTTTGAGCTGCTCTTTGTGTTTAAACAGCAGAGCAGAGAGCTTGGTAGCATTCTGCTTGCTCCGTTTCTGTTCCACACTCTCTTCACGCTTCCGTTTTTTCGCTGCTTGTTTTTCTTCTTTATCTATCTTATCCAAAATATACTTCATCACCTGGTTACATACAATCATTCTAGAGAAAAATATACAACCTATGTAATGCTGGATGTTTCATTCTGAAAGTTTAAGACCTGAGTCTTCTATGTTCCTACAGATGATATGGAAACTTTCTGTGACTGCAAAGCTGAGAATTTTAACAAAAACCCATTATGAACTATTTGTGTCCAAGAGTTCTTATTTAGCAAACTTCAATCAAGATAAAAATATATAAATTTACAATGAGTGTACATGGACAGGCTAAAGAGAAGAGACCAATATACAACAATGCCCCGTGTTTCTCCCTACCTTTGATTTTCTTCTCTTTCAATAGGAGTCAAGGTCTTTTTCTGTTTTAAATGTTCTATTACAGCATTATGCTTCATGACCACCTTTACAAAAGAACAAAGTCAAAAGCGCGTATTTTACAATGAGCAGAGTTAGTACCCAGACAATAATAAAAATCATGTTTCTCAAAGATATAGTTAAGATTTTTATTTTATTTTTGTTGGTACTGGGGAGCAAACTCAGGCCCTTGGGCTTGCCAAGACAGGCCCAGTACCACTGAGTTAGGTATCTGGCCCTAAGATTTTTATATTATTAAAACATATGAAACTAAATTAGCAGCTACCAACTGTGCATGGGTGCTTACTTTGTTGTAGGTACCATGTTAAGTACCTGACAATACTTTATTGCTCATGACAATATTGAACCAAAGGTATAATTTTATAAATAATGAGACAAAGAAATTATATGCCATTAATTCAACCAAAAGTTTCAACCAACTACCATGCTCCAAAGGCTGCTTTTCCCAGGCATTATACTTTTTTTAGTTTTAGTTTTTTTTGAGACAGAGTCTCGCTTTATAGCTCAGGCTAGCCCTGAACTCATTGTGCAGCCCAGGCTACCCTTGAACTCACAACCATCCTCCTCCCAGGCATTAATTTTAAAGAGTTGTTCCCCCATATCTCTTTTACAAGATTAGGAAGAAAGGCAGTGGAAAAATTCTCAACTTACATAGAGTGCTGAAAGCTAAATAATAACACATGTGAAGACTGGCAATTTAGCTCAGTGGCACTGCACCTGCTTGGCAAGTGAAGCACCTCAGTTCAATTTCCAGTACCAAACAAACAACCCCAAAACATATAAGAACATATATATTATTTCAATTTTACAGGAATATTACCTTACATCTTTAAAATGACATGTGACCCATGTAATCATTACAATAATCTTGTGTGGCTGGAAAGAGATGTGTTTTAATGAGTTTAGAGTTCAGGGGACATAAAGAGATTCCTGACCTGTTAACACTTGAAATTCACATTCTTAACTCTTGCCTTGTGCTGAGCAGAGCACACTGTAGGTAGAAACAAAGTTTTCTCCAGTAACACTATAGGATACTGTAAGTTTTAACACAGTAATTCTAACTCATTTAAATTCCCTACTTCAGTAAAATACCACCGTGAGATGTCCCTGCATAAGGGCACTTTTTAAACTACTGAAAAATACGTCCTTAAAACATTTTTATACAGATATGGCTGGAAATGCAAATGAACTTAATTTGTATGCAATTTGTTTAGTCTTAGACTGTATGCAAACTAAGGACAAGCAAATAATTTCAAATGAATTGCTGTAATACCTGAAGTGGCTTTAACACTTTGTTAAACCTTCAAGTTTTGTATTTGTGATTCTGAAACTCAAATCTCCATTCTTCACATCTCAGTTCCCCCAAAATATATAAATATTTTGTTTTGAGACAGGGTCTTGCTATGTAGTTCAGGCTGACACTGAACTCACTATGCAGCTCAGGCTGGCCTAGAACTTGTGGCGATCCTCCTGTCTCAGCCTCCAGAGTGCTAGGATTACAGGCGTGTGATACCACGCCTGGCTAGATGGCTTCTAATAAACACTGTCTTTATATACCCAGAGAAGAGTTTCAAACCACTGAAGTCATTCAGTATTTTGCCCATCCAGTGCTGCTTCTAAATTTAAACACTGATTGCTCTGTCTCATTCAGGAAACCTAACACAATCAAGCACTAAGTCTACTGCACAGCACAATAATTCAAGCTACTGAACATGCTGCTTTGACTTAATAACTTTACCTGTTTCTGAATGATTTCACTTTGGTTAGAAGCTTGGAGGGTGTGTTCCCGCTTAATTTCTATCTGTTGCTGTTTCTTCTTTTGCTGCTGATCCCTGAGTTGCTGAACCCTCTGCAACTGCTCTTGCACACTGGCTGCCTGCACTGTAACCACATTCTGAATCTGGTGAGTCTGCACAGCACTGCTTTGCTGAATTTGAATAGGTAACTGGAGTTTGATTTGCTGGGGCAAACCACCTTGCTGAGCCTGTATCTGAGCCACAACTTGCGGCTGGATCTGAGAGAGAACCTGGACTTGTTGCAGCTGAGGCACAGCAATGACTTGGGGCTGTGGCTGCTGTATTTGTAGCTGAGGACAGGGTGGGACTGAAACGGTAACTTGGTTTAACGTTTGTCCTGGTGAAAGAGTTTGAGTTGAAGACTGTACCTGGGCTTGTGACTGTGGCTGGCCTTGGCAAGGTATCTGAAGAGATGTATGTGGCTGAATTGGAATCGGTTGTGAGGTTGGAGTCTGAACCTGGGGTTGCGGTCCAGGAGACACTTGGGATGGAGTCGATGGACGTATTCGAGTCTGTGGTGGGCTCTGGACACGAACAGGAGACTGTCCTTGGACATTACTTAGAGGTTGACACTGTGCTGCACCTTGGGGTTTGCTGGATGACTGTGCTTGGGCTGGCTGTGCTTCAGAAGGGACGAGGGGTGAAACAGCTGTCTGGGTCTGAACTTCAGGCTGGGTCTGAACTTCAGGCTGAGCTGGGAGTGGGGGCAGGGGTGGGGGCGGGGGCTGGAGCTGGGGCGGGGGTGGGGGCTGTGCTGAAGGCTGAGCGGTCTGTGTCTGGGCTTCTGCAGGACTCACACCTGATGACTGATCTGGCAGGGGTTTGGCTTCCTGCACCTGAGTCTGGGGTGATAATTTATTCTGCTGTTGTTCACCTGAGCCTGTGGAAAGGAAAGACAAATTAATTCTACTGTTCTAGTCCACAAAACTGTTAAACAAGAGTCTGAAGATTTTCCTAAAGTTGAAAATTCTGTTATTCAGTACAGATTGAAACTTTTAAAATGGTTAAGTCATGCTCGCATGAGTACTCTTCTCAATGAAGGAGTGAGAGCCCTGTTCCTTGGATGGCCTCCGTTTCTAACTCTCCAGGGGACTGTCTTCTAAAACAAGACACACTCTCCCAAAATGAGCCAGGTTAGCATCAGCGATACTTTGCAGTAGTGATACTTTGCAGTTAACCAGTGGCTGACAAAGTATTCCAGATCTACAGCTCTTAATTGTAAATTTTCAGCTACTGGCCCATCCACACACAGACACACACACACACACACCCCGGATATTGTCAAGGAAGCTATATATAAAATCAAGGCATGAAAACACCAAGATGTTGTGGGGTTGGCTATACCAACTGTTAAGATCCTTGGGTTGAGACATATGCTATTAAAGAGTAAGCACTTGTCATCTTGTTCCCAGCAATGAGGGGTGATAACATTCAACACTCCCAACAAGCTCAGGGTCCTACCTGCTGCTGTCGTGGAAACAGTGGTGGTGGTGGTGCTGGCTGCTGCGGCTGTTGTTGCCAATGGAGTGAAGAGAAATCGCTGTACAGTACCGTTTGGCATTGCAGCTTGCATGAGCTGCTGCCCAGGCCCTGGGAGTACGGTTACCCCTTGGGGTATCAACTGCAGCTGTCCAGTAGTTTGACCTTGTCCTTGAATTACTACCGTCAAGCCCTGATTGCCACCCTGTGGATAAAAAACACAACATGTAGTGTTCAAAGCTCAAATCCTCAGAGCATTTCAGTTAAAATTGTTTGTGTGGTATAAAAGACCTTCATCCTGAAAACAATTCTATCTATGTATGTCTCCAATAGGTGCGGGATCAAATTTGGTGAAAGAAAGTGCTGTTGCTTTGTTTTCTCCCATATAGATAACAGATGTTGGGATCACAGTTCTCTATCGTAAAGTAACTTCCTAATTGTGTCTGGAAGTAGTATGTTCTGTTCCCAGATACTGGGAGGGAGATTTTTGTACAATCTAGAGCTCATCAGTAATACTGTCCAGCCAGCAGACAGGTGTAATATACTGTATGAACAATTTATATTACAACATGAATTGTGAGAGGAGGTCACTGGTTACAGACTGAATTCCCCATACTTAGTGCCTCATCTGTGAGGAGTACTAAAACACAAAAGAAAACAATCCTAAATAGTCAGTGGGCAACACTGATGCGCCATGCAGTCTCTGTACTGAAGTTCATACACTTATGAGTCTCTCAAAACTAAATTACTATGCTTTTCTAAAACACTTTTTAAAATACATGTTCAAGAATGCACAAAAAAACAGGTATAATTTAAAGAATAATTTAAATTTAAGAATGTTGTAAAGCAAATAACAAATTTAGGGAATTATAAAGCAAGTAACTATCAAACCACTGTGTCCACCACTGCCAAAAGCCAAGAAACACCCTGTGATGTGCCCTGATCTTGGTTCCTGCATCTCCCCCAGTGCCAGGCGCCCTGCTCACTCTGATAACACAGTACTTCATTATGGAATTCTGACTCAGCTACTCAACTTTATAGAGCAAGTGAGATTCATGTTTTGAAGAGTACTATTCACAAAGAACACAGTATAAGGGGAATGGTATCTCCCACTTGCCCCCATGCTCCCAGGTAAAATGAAATAGCCTTGTACACATTTCTTTTCTTTCTTTTTTCTTAGTTTTTTGAGACAAGGTCTCACTTTGTAGTTCAGGCTGATTTTGAACTCAGCCTTGAACTCAGTAATCCTGCCTCTTTCTCCCAAATGCTGGCATTACAGGTGTGAGTCACCACACCCACCACTGTGGTATATAGTATTGATTGCTGGTGGACATAAGTCACCACACTCGGGACTGTTGTATGTGGTTACCAGGGATTGAACCCAGGACCTTGTGCGTGCAAGGCAGGCACTGGAACCAACTGGGCTAAATTCCCCCTAGCCCCCATTTCTTGAGATAGGGTCTCACTATATAGTTCAGGCTGTCCTTGAACTCACTATGTAGCTGAAGCTGGTCTCCAATTTGTGGTAATCCTTCTGCCTAAGCCCAAGTGTGGGGAATACAGCCATGTCCCGCCATGACAGGCTCTTAGTTCATTATTTTGTGAGAATTCTCTATGTAGGTTTGTATAGGTATGTGTGAAATCTGTTCTCTTTATTTCTTTAAGAATGTACCACGATTTACTTATCTGATTGTGACAGATATTTGGGGACTGACATTTTGACTTATGAACAATGCTGCAATATTTATAGTTGTGTTATCTTGGTGCTAACACAAGTAAGGACTTCTCCACTGAAACCCCAAACACACACATCTTCAAATACTAGGTTATTTAATAGCCAGAAAGTTTGCAGAATGGGTACACCAAGTTTTATTCCTATCAGCTATGTATTATAGTTCATTTCACTCTTCCTCTTTACTAATTTTTGGTTTCGCTGAAGATTTAAACAGACTAATCTTGTAGGTATATGTTTTTCACTGGTTTTATTTTTTGGTGGTAGTAGGGACTGCATCCGGGGCCTCACATATACTATGTGTACTACCATTGAATTACATCTCTGGCCCTTAAAAAATTATGGAGACAGAGTCTTGTTTGGGTGGACTCCAACTTGTGATTCTCCTGGCCCAGTTTCCTGAACAGCAGGGATAACAGGCATGAGCCACTGTAACTGACAGGTATATGCTTTTAGTGAGCATTTCCCTCCTTAATACGTTCAGCAGTTAATTTAGAATGCTGGACATTTGATCTGAAGTCAGGTGTGTTATCCACTGTGCCACAGGACCACCTTAGAATTTTGGACATTTGAATTTCATCTTTCCACATCAAGTTTATCTATTTTTTAGTGACCTGCATGGAAATTCCCATTCTTGATTTGTAGTAATTCTTCATATATTTAGGTTAAAGTTTTTGAATGGTTTTATTTTATTTTTTTCTATTTTTCTGCTCTTTTTGTAGTATAATAGACTAAAGTTTTGATGTTTAAATTTGTTTTGTTTTTTGAGACAGGTCTCACTATGTAGCCCATGCTGGTCTTGAACTTCTAGCAATCCTTGTATTTCAGGTTCCCAGGTGCTGGGATTATACATGTGTGTCACCACACCCAGAAAACACAGTATTACTTTTTTTGAGACTAGGTCTCACTGTATAGTCAGGATGGTCTTGAATTCATAATGTAGCCCTGGCTGGCCTCCAACTTGCAGCCCTTCTTGTGCCATAGCCTCCCAGTGTTTTGGGATTCATGGTGTGCAACCACCATTCCTAGCTTGAAGTTTTCATTTTTACTGAAGTTGAATTTATAAATCTTTTCCTTTATGGTTAGTAATTCTGTGTATGTAAAGAAAACTGAAGATAATCTGTTTTAACTTTGGAAAGTATTACAGTTTTGTCTTTTCTCCTCCTAGAATTGATTTAATCTACAGAATGAGGCAGTGATCCAATCTCAAAGTTTCTCAGATATATTCAGTTGACCCAACATCTGTTCTGAAAGATTTATCTTTCCCTCGATAATCTCAAATGCTACCGTTGTCACGTATTGACTATTCATATGAACAAATGTCCTACCCTGTATGTCTACTCTTCTTTGGTTTCTTCTATGTATTTCTGCCTCTGCACTTTGTTGGGTTACTTAAGCATCACATTAGCTCTAAACAAATCCTGTTCTGCAATAGCTCTTCTTCTTTTTTTTTTAACGGTACTGGGGATTGAACTTGGCCCCTTATACTTCCAAGGTAGATATAGTACCACTTGAGCTAAATACGTGGCCCCTTTCAGTAGCTATTCTTAACCTCACTACTTTCATGTAGGTTTTTATTTTTTAATGGTACCAGGGATTGAACTTAGAACTTCGTGTTTTCAACACAGGCCTGGTGCCAATGAGTTAAATCCACAGGAGTTTTGTATAATTTTACTGAAAATATAATTTAAAAATCACCTTGTGAAGTTCCACTGAAAAAAATGTCTTTAAGATTTTTATGGGAACTGCACTGAATCTACTACTTAGTAGTGGAAGACTTGATAATAAATACTGCATTTTGCAAGGAAGCAGATATACTCAAATTAATGCACTCTGATTTTATTTTTCTCATACAAAATGGTCACCTAATAAAATCTGGGTAGTTAAAGATTGTTCACTTCACTAGTATACTTTATCCAAGGACTGTATAGCTGGAATTCGTTTTATCTTGACTGTAACAAGTATTTTTATTTGACTCCAGGAAGCAGCCATTTTCTAAAATAAGTACTTTTTTTCTTTCTGATTCTCAGATTTAAACTCGTTCTTTTTCCCCCAAGATATATCCCTGACCCTTGAGACAGGGCGTTGCTAAATTGTCCAGACAGGGCTTAAAGTCACAGTCCTCCCCCTCAGCTTCTCAAGAGTATGTGATTGTAGGTATGTGCCACCACATTTGGCAAATAAGTACCTTTCTAAACTTATCAACGTATGAACTGGGGATGTAATTTAGTGGTATGGCACATGTTAGTCAAGTGCTCTACCACTGAGCTACATCTCTGGCCCTTAGCATGTATGAGGCCGAGCATGATCCTCAACAGCATTAAAAACAAAACAAAATGAAACAGAACAAAACAAAAAAACCCCTCCCAAAACAAACACACAAACAAAAGCTTATGGTTACCAAAATAAGTGTAATGTTTTAAAACTTACAGCAAGAATAAATAAGATGGCCTCTCAAGTTAAAACAAAGTTCCATTACTTACGTGGCCCTGTGTTAACTGAGTGAGTTGAGCCATGGTAAGCTTCACCTGCCCTTGTTGGGGACGAGGGGGCTGTGGGGTTGAAGGCTGTGGAACTGGAGTGGCTGCTGCGGATGTTAAGCCCTTCTGCCCAGGTGTGGAGGAAGCTGCGCTTGGGGAAGAAAGCGCGGTAGAAACCGGCTGGCCTCGGATAATCTGTGTCACCACTTGCTGAGGAGCACCTGCACAAACAGCAAACGGCCTGAATGCCATGTGTCCCGGGCAGCACTCGGAATTAAAATAACTCACACTTCAGACCAATGTGTTCTTTTCAGTTTTCAAAGACTCGGGGATGCCAGCAGCCCACAGATGCATTCGGAGGCCCCTCCTGAAGGAGCCACCTGGGAGACACTGAATCTGTTCCCCTTAGGCTCGCTGACAACCAGGATCCAGTTCTGACTATGGTACAGTGGAGAAAAAAACAATAAAAAAACTCTTTCTACGAATCTGAAGCCAAAATGACAATAAGAAAGACTAAGGAGAATACATAAATATATCATTTATATAGCTGCTTTTTCTTAGAAAGAGTGAAAATGAGGTAGTAAGTATATAATAATTTATACAAATTTCTAAAACCCAATTATCCTGGGCCAAATGCATTTAAAAGTAAACTTCTCATAATCCTGTGACAGAGTTTGAAGAACATGAGGGAAGCATCATTATAGTCTCAATACTAGAGCAAAGTATCAGAGAATGCTTTCACGGTAATTATTCAATAAATGTATATTAAGTGAAAGGCATTACACTGAAATGGTTCCATAGTTCTCTGAACTCTTCTGCTTCTCAATTCACTTGCTAAATAAAACCAGAAGAGAAAGGCAAATGGAGTTTTCTAACCATTAATAAGAATAATTACATGGCACCTAATCTAACAGATTCATTAGTAAAAAATACCGAATTTCAACAGTTTTGTTTACTTCCTCCTTCTTTCAGTGAATACTTTTTCTCTGTGAGTATAATTAATGGCTAAGTGGTATCTCGTCTTACTTCACATGAATAAAACTGAGCCTGTTTTAACACTCAGAATACTTTCCCTTGTTCTTTGTTAAAATAATGCATGGCGAAATCACTGTTTATAAATTTTTGTGTGCTTCTGATGATTTCCTTAGAATAGCCTTCATAAAGTATTACTTAGTTCACATGGAAACAAAATATTTCAATTCACACTTATACTACCTCTGAGTGTCTATTTTACTGAATCCTATAAGAGTTCTACAGTCAGAAATAATCTCCTAGTATTAGTGCTTGAATCTTTCCATTTAAAATAGGTCTGTCTGTCTGTCTCTGTCTCTCTCTTTTTGCGGTACTAGGGTCAAACTCGTGACCTTGCACTTGCCAGGCGGTTGGTGACACCACTGAGCTAAATTCCTGGCCCACTTAAAACAGTTCAGTATTTAAAATTGTTCCCACTAATGTGCTTCATTCACCAACTCTGCATTCCCTCTCCATGCTCTGTGTATTTCTATACTTTTCCCCCCAATCTTTGTTTTTCATATTGAGTACTGATCCCAGGGCTTTGCATATACTAGACAAATGTTTGAAACTTGAGCTACACTCCCAACTCTACGATGATTTTTAAATAATATATATTTTTCCTACTTTTTTTTTTGAGACAGGGTCTCACTTTGTAGTTCAGGCTGGCCATGAGCTCAGCCTCAAACTCACATCACAGTAATCCCCCCCGAGAGCTGGGATTATAGGCATGAGCCACCACACCTGGCACTATGGTATGTGGTACTGACTGCTGCTGGGTGTGAGTCTCCAAGCCCAGTATTGTATGTGGTTACCAGGGGATCGAACCCAGTCCTTGCGCTTGCAAGACAGGCGCCAGAACCACTGAGCTAAATCCCTAGCCCTATTTTTCCTACGTTTAAAACTCTTTTAAATATTTATGTGGCCAAGTAGATTACAAGGTTTTGGTATGCTCTAATTATTGCTTATTCTTGCATTCTCTCATTAGACATATACTGACAAGTATATTCATAGTTACATATACTATATGTTGAGACATACACCCCCAATAGTAAGCCAATCATTATACTTCAGTCTAAGTCAATTTTACTATACTCCCAAACTACATGACAATTATCCCAGCATGATTTACTGTTCACAATGACACATTCATCATACAGCAAATTATCACATATAATGTCCCCCCTTTTGAGATAGGTTCTCCCCATGTACTTCAAGCTGGGCTTAACTCACTACTTAGCAGAGGCTGCCTCAAACTCATGGTTATGCTCCTGCCTTAGCTTCCCAAATGGTGGGATTACAGGCGTGTTCAACCATGCCTAGCTACAATGCCTCTTCAATTGTATCTATCTGTGTAGTTCCCTTTGGTATTGTGTTTTCAACTTTGATTTTATAATATGTTTTAACATCAGGCATAGTTTTTTCTTTTATTATGCCTTCTTTTAAACTTGTTGGTTATTCTCATCCATTTATCCGAGACGAATCTAAAGACACAGTGTGGCCAAGTGTTTTAAATTTGAGGGCCTCTAGTGCTCTGGTCTTATATGCTAGTGTGAGGACCAACATATAAGAATCTACTATCTTAGGAGATCACCTCATAAGATACATTACTAAGGATTGGAAACTAATTAATTAAACAATGGTCATTCAGATAATCCAATGTGTGTGCACTACTTTTAAGTTATCATCAAAATGTTAATTTGAAAGTTACTTATTTCCAAAAAGATCCATTTTAAGAGAGGATAATGTGGTGCTCAGAAAAGAGCTAAGTCAATATGCTCTGTGCCCACATGGAGACACACTGTGAATACAGCCACCTTTCCCTGCCCTCTCCCAGCCTTGCTACCTCAGCAGCCAGCCTGCTTTCCCTTCAATGCATCTGGACCATTTGCACTTAGGCCCTTCCTTTTGCAATGCTCTACCCCACCAAGACAGGAGCACAGCTCTCATTTCCTCAAATCTTTCATGAGGCTATTACCTTTTCTGGTCATCCTTTCTGTCTTTCTTTCATTTGTTTGTTTTGTTGCGGTACTGGGATCAAACTCAGGCCCTTATGCTTCCAAGGCAGGTGTGGGAGCACTTGAGCTAAATCCTTAGTCCTCTGGCTAGCCTTTGTAAAATCCAACACACTCTGAAAATCACTTCCAAATTTGAACTTTTCGGTACTCCTAGCCCCTTCTTCTCTATTTTCCATGGTATTTACTGTTAATATATTACATGTAAAATATATATACTATTGTACCAATGACATTTTAAAGTACATATCAGAATTTACCTAGTTATCATCTACCTTTCTCACATGCTACTTCTTGAGAGCAGTAATTCTGTCTGATTAGTTCACAGCTATTGTTGCATGCAACTGGAACAGTGTCTGCCACAAAGTGATGAGTGTTTTTTTTCTCTGAGATCTGGTCTTGCTTTGTAGTTCAGGCTTGCCCTAGCTCAGCCTCAAACTCGCATCACAGCAATCTTCCTGCCTCTGCCTCCCGAGGTGTGAGCCACCACGCCCGGCACTGTGGTATGTGGTACTGACTGCTGCTGGGCATGAGTCTCCATGCCCAGTATTGTACATGACAACCTGGGATCAAACCCGGGCCACAGCGCTTGCAAGACAGGCGCTGGAAACACTGAGCTAAATCCCTGGCCAAGTGATGAGTGTTTGTTCCACGAATAAATGACTATCCAAAATTGAGAAGCAGATAAATCCAATGTGAGGCCCACCTAGCATAACACTTTAAGAAATTATGCAACATTCTGAGTTTTAATTTATCTGTAAATTGGGAATTTATATCTACTTTGTATAAAAATTAAATGGAAGTTTACATATGACCTACATACACTTGCACATAAACTAAATGATCAATTTATGATAGGTACTGTCACTATCATTACCACTACTACTGCTATTACCACCACCGTGGCTGTGACCATGACCCACTTGTTTAAAAGCAGACTTTTTTTTTGGAGACAGGGTCTAGCTTTTGTAGTTTAGACTGGCCTTGAGTTTACTATGTAGCCCTGGCAAGCTTCAAACTCACAGCAATCCTCCTGCCTCTGTCTCCTGAGTGCTGGGATTATAGGTGTGAGCCACCACACCTGGCATTGTGGTATGTGGTTACCAGGGATTGAATTTGGGACCTTGCACATGCCAGACATATGCTGGAATCACTGAGCTAAATCTCTGGCCCCTTTATTTTATTTTATTTT
>PVIR01032430.1:0-18670 GCA_004026965.1 Petromus typicus
CACCCGCCAGGCTCAGTCAAAGCCAGGTCCTTTTGAACACCTGGCCATGGAATTTTTCTCAGTCAACATACAACTTCGTTGTACACGCGTTTCTCTTGACATACAGTTTACTAAGGATCTGTAGCTCTTTCATCTGTGGATTCAACCAACCTTGGGTCAAAAATACTCAGCACAGAGTTTCAGTTCGCACCGAACACACACAGAAGGCCCACAACTTAGGGAGGATAGATGATTTCGGGGCGCAGTTTGGGTCTGTGGCTGGCGGGCACCGAGGCAGGAACACCAGCACCCCCACCCGCAGCCCATAAAGTTATAAATTTCTCTGGACTCCTCCACCGAAGGCTCCGTGTCCCCACGATCCGACCACCACGCCAGGACTGTCTTCATCCGGGCCGGTGGACAGGGAGGCGGCACCATCCCCCCCTCCTCTTACTCTAGAACACTCCGTGCTTCAGCTCCCAGCCGGGAGACACAAAAATACAAAAAACATGCCCCTTGTCCCCAGTAGGAGAGGGCATACGGGCGGACGGCGTCTCCCGCGGCGAGGCCAGCTGGGACCGGGTGTGAGGGGCACCCCACGCTTTTGCTGTCCTGTGCCCTCCCACGGAGACAGGGCAGCTGCGCTAGTGCCCCTGCGGCTCTACTCAGCCAGTAGGTAAATCCACAGACAAGTCCACAGCTGAATGTGCCATTAAGAGGCAGGCTGATTGGAAGAGGGGAAGAAATAGCCGGAGGGGTTGTGACCTGGAAGTGTTTATCTCCCTCCCAGATCTGCTTCCGGGTCACCATGCTGTGAGCAGCCTTCTTCCGCCAGACCCTTCCCCCGTGATGTGTCAATCTTGGAGACAGCTGTCCATGGACTGAGCCCTCTAAAACCCCTGAACCAGAATAGACTTTTCCTTCTGTAGGTTGTGGGGGATCAGGAATTTTTTCCCAGTGATGAGGCGAGTGACTAAGAAGACAGCATGACACTTTCCTCATGTGTTTGTTTCTGTGTCCAAGTTTTCTTGTAAAGACGCCAGTATACAGGATTAGGGTCGAGTGTACGGCAGTGAAACCTAATTTTAACTTGGTGACATCTGCAAAGATTGTGTCATTGTGCCGAAATTCCTGGGGCTGGGCCACTTTATAAAGAAGAGAGTGCTGCAGCTGGGTGTGGTGGTGCATGCCTGTTATCTGTAGCAGAAAGGTTTTTTTTTTTTTTTTTTAGGTTTTTTGAGACAGGGTCCCGCTTTGTGGTTCAGGCTGGCCCTGAGCTCAGCCTCAAACTCACATCACAATCCTCCTGCCTCTGCCTCCCGAGTGCTGGGATGACAGGCGTGAGCCACCACGCCCGGCACTGTGGTATGTGGTACTGGTTGCTGCTGGGTGTGGGTCTCCACGCCCAGTATTGTTATGTGGTTACCGGGGAATCGAACCCAGGCCCTTGCGCTTGCAAGACAGGCACCAGAACCACTGAGCTAACTCCCCCGGCCCCAGAAAGGTTTTTTTGAAACAGGGTCTCGCTTTGTGGTTCAGGCTGGCCCTGAGCTCAGCCTCAAACTCACATCACAATCCTCCTGCCTCTGCCTCCCGAGTGCTGGGATTACAGGCGTGAGCCACCACGCCCGGCACTGTGGTATGTGGTACTGGTTGCTGCCGGATGTGGGTCTCCACGCGCTTGCAAGAGAGGCGCCGGAACCACTGAGCTAACTCCCCGGCCCCCAGCAGAAAGGTTTTGAGTCTGAGTTCTAGTCTAGCCAGGGTAATAGAGTGACTTAGCAAAATCCTATCTCAAGATCAAAGTTAAGTAATGGGGCTGGAGATAGCGCGGAGGGGGAAGATTCAACCTCTAGTACTTTTATTCTTCCAGAGAAGAATAAAGACAAAATAAAGACAAAATGAGTTCATAGTTGTGAGTGTCCAGTGTCAAGGGACTGCATGTGGTAATGGTCTTTCAGTGGTGGACTTCTCAGGTGGTACAGGACATCATGTGGCGAGGGACCAAGTCTCTCAGTGTTTCTTTTTTTTTTGTGGCACCAGGAGGGGTGAAACCCAGGAGCTTTCCATGGAGCTCCATCCTCAGCTTGCTGAGTTACTCAGACCGAGCTCAAACTTGTGATCCTCCTGCCTCAGCCTCACAGGAGCTGGGATTCTAGGTGATCACTACTATGCCCAGCTTTTCTGCATTTCTCACAAAGCCATGTGGATTCAGTCACCTGCCAGTTGTCCGCGGTGTGGCTTACACTGGGGGTTCAGGGTCGGACAGGAATCAAGGGAGACACGCTTGGGGTTCGTCCAAGGCTCCCACCTAGGGTAATCCTAGCCCTGTAACCAGGGTGGCCTTATTTCTGGGGGCCCTCGGCAGGTTTCTGTCTCTGCCATGGCTGTGTGGGGTGAGTCAGAAGGAAGCTGAGGCATCCGCTCTCCTGGCTGTGACCTGGAGGCCTGGCGTGGTCAGCCCCTTCTTGCCCTGGACTAAGGGCATCATCCACTGGCCGGGGACGCAGGAAACGGCGCTCACAGGGCCTTTGGGTGCGGATCTCGTGGGAGCCTTTAATACCCGCCAGTGCTTTGTGGGGTTTTCCAAACCGTGTTTGCCCTTGACCCCCCCCCCCCCAAGCGCTTTAGGGGTTCCTGGAACAGATTCAGGAAAGCACGGCCGGAACCCAGAGGGGATGCTCGCATGAGTGGAATTTCAGGCAGCAATTTCTGGCCCAGCATCAAAGCTTTCCTCCCCCTCCTCCTCCTCCCCCCAGAACCTGGGCCCTGAGAACAAGGCTGTGGTCCCGAAGCTCTCTGGGGTGGCCCAGCGGGGTTGGAAACTTTGCATGGGCCAAATTAGGACCGAGGTGGGGGGTTGCGCGGGGTCAGCCCCAGGCTGGGGCTGGGCCGGACCGGGGGTGGGTCGGCGCCGGGGACACGGGCCGGACTCTCGCGGCGCAGGCTGCGACTGGATCACGGCTCTTGGGCTGTGGGGTTCCAGCGCAGGCGGGTCTTCTGGGAAGCCGCGGAGTCCCCAGGGACCGCGCCGGGTTAGCTCAGTGCAGAAACATCCGAGCGCCGGCTCCACCCCCACCCAGCCCTCCAGGCGCGGGTCACGGCGGGAGGCACAGAGAGCCCCCCCAGCTCGGCGCTTCCTCGCGCCCAACCCTCCAGTCTCCAGGTGCGTGTCTGCCCCTGGGGACTGTGAAGCCTTCGTCCTCCAGGCCTTGTCCCTGTGCTTTACTGCAGAGGGCCCCCGGAGAGACAGGAAAGCTCCGCGTGGTGACACACGCCTGTCTCCCAGCGCTCTGGGAGGCTGAGGCAGGAGGATTGCAAGTTAGAACCCAGCCTGGGCAATTTGGGGAGACGGATCCTGCAAGGAGGTAGAAAATGCCCCAGAGGAACATTCCTGTCTCAGCCTCCAGAACTGGAAGACTCCCGCAGTCTGCGCAGGGGCCTCTCACCGCTGCAGAGTCTGACAGGTCCATGTGGGGTGGGCAGTTTAGAGACCTTCCTCTCTGCTCTCCTTCATTTCTATTTTAATTTTTAATGGACACAGAATGACGAGTGGCACATGGTTAGGAGGAACAATAATTCAATATATGTATATGATGTATAGTGATGGCAGTGATTCACATTCATTTCCTTGAACATTTGTGATTTCGATTGTGTTCTTGGTTTTTTGAGGCAGAGCCTTGCTCTGTAGCTCAGGCTGGCCTTGAACTCGCTCTGGAGCCCCAGGTGGCCTGGAACTCTCAGGGACCCTCCTGCCTCAGCCTTCTGAGTGCCTGGCCAAGTGGGTAATGGTAACACCCATCCCAAGGAGTGGTTGTGCAAGTTTTCGGAATTAGTGTGCAGAAAGTGCTCATGCTGTGATCACACACTCACTGTGTGCGGGAGGGCACGGGTCCAGGGCTGTGTCCACGCCGCAGCCAGGCCAGGCGGCCATTAGTGAATTTGCTGCTGTAAAAGATGCTGAAAAAAAACAAAACAACAACAACAACAAAAACACCCAGACCAGAAATACCTCCGGGCACTTGAAAGCCCCGCTGTGTGCAGCTTTCTAGCGGGGACAAGCTCTTCTGTGTAACAGATGTTACCCAGATGTCAACCAGGGTCAACCGCGCCTCGGAGATCTGGCGCCTGCCTCTCTCCCACGACCTGCCCTGCGGGAGCCGGGCCCTCCCCAGCCGCCTGCGAATTCCCAGGGCCTCTGACCCCTTGCTTGCTTCTTGGCTGGAGGCCGCCGCACCCCGGGGTTCACCCACCCCTTCGCGGGGGCGCCCGAGTCCTGTTGCTTTGATTTGGTCTCACCTATGCCTGCAATGCCCCCCGCCCCCAGACGTGGTGCCCTGCTCACAGCTCTGCCACTCCGAGGCTTTTGACATTGTTTAGTTTCTGCCTTAGATGTTGCTTGACAAAGAATTCCAGCGCCGGCAGGAAGAATGCGCACACTTCTTGCATAACACCGCGGAGTGTTATGACTGGCCGGGAGGGAACCGGGCTGTCGTGAGAAGGGGAATCTCGCAGAGGACACCCAAGGTCACCGGCTGGAGCGCGCCCGGGCCGCTTCCAAAGGCCAGGGGCTGGAAGATCGCTGCCCATAGGAGCCGGCTCGGAGCCCAGGCCGGGAGACTGAGGCAGCGGCCGTGGAGGGACAGCCACGAATCGCAGGCGGACCTCGGGGACCCGACGCAGCCCTGCGAGCCAGACTTGTGGGAAATGAGGCCGGGGCGCCAGCAGAGGGCGCTGCCGACTCTCCAGTTCCCGGCATAGCTGGCCGCTTTCTCAGGGAGTGGACAGTCAGGGATCAGAGCTGAAGTGGAAGCAACAGATCCTGCCTGCGACAAGGAGGGAGGGCTGGCCAGGGCGCCCCACAAGCTCAGACCCGGGGGGTTCAGGGGAAGGGGCAGAGGGAGTGCGGCAAAGATATGCACAACCCCAGCGGACACCCACAAATTAGTGATACGCAGCCCGTCGCCCCCGAGTCTCTTTTCTGTAAAGGTCTGTGTGTGAGTCACTTTCCTTTGGCTGGGACAAACGCCTGACACCCAATATTCAAGGAGAAAAGATTTATTCGGGTTCACAGTTCCAGAGGTCTAAGTCCATGGTTGCTGGCTACAAAGCAGAGACATGTTGTTGTTGGGGGGAGGGTCTGGCGAAGGAAGGTGCTCACCTCACAGAGACCAGGAAGCAGAGAGCAAGAGTTGGGGAGCAGAGGAGGGGGAGGGGGAGGGGGAGAGGAGGGGGTGGGGGAGGGGAGGGGTGGGGTAGGGGAGGGGGAGGAAGAGGCTGGTGACCGGATGTAGCTGTGACTATACGGCCCCATGGACTATGTCCCCCAAATGGGCTGCACCTCCTCATGTAGCCTGCTCAGCTAGGAACTTACCGATGAAGTTAGCACCCTGCAACCCAGGTACCTCCCTGAAAGCCCTGAGCTCTGAACACACGGTGCTCTTCAGGGACATTCCTCTTGGTAAGTGTAGCATTGTGAATATAGCATTTGGCATGAGCTAGGACAGAGGGTTACATCCGGGAAGGGCCTAGAGGAACACATCACCTAGTATTTCTTTTTTTTTTTTTCTTTTGCTGAGCTCAAACTTGTGACGCACCCAGTTTGGCCTCTCAGGGCGCTGGGATTAAAGTTCTCTGCCATGCTCCCGTCTTGCCAGTGTTTTTCAACTTGTCAGGGTCACAGACTTACGAGGGACCCAGCCAAATCTGCTCCCGAACCTCCTCTGGGAAGCCATTCAGAGTTAAGAACGTCAGGCCACGTTAGGCTCTGTTGTGCACGTGACAAAAACCGCACACAGATGTACAAGGCCTCTGTACTGCCGCTCCCCCTCCCCCTCCTCTCCCTTCCCCTCCCCCTTTCCCTCTCCTCCAGTCCCTCCTCCCTCCTCCCTCCTCCCTCCTCCTCCTTTCTTTCCCTCCCCTCTTTCTTGACTTTCATTGGAGAGATTTTGAGGTTTTTAGCCAGGAGCCCAAGTGCAAGTCTGGATTAAAGAACTCCTGCCACCTAGTGGCAAGATGTCGGAAGGGCAAGGCAGAGGGACGCGCTTACCGCAGGGCAGCCCGGAAGCGGGGAGCAGGGAGGACCCGGTGCAGGAGACCGGAGCTCCCGGAGGCAGCCCCCCGCGACCACCTCCTGACAGCACACTGGCCGGAACTCACCAGCGGCTTAACTACCGATGTCGATAGCGTCTCCAGGCTCCATTTGACGTTTGAAAGCTTTGGACTTCTTGGGGGCCATTTTTGATCAACTTACACTTTCCTCTTGGACTTCTTAGCTCTAGAACTGTCAGAAAATACTTGTTGCTTAAGCCATTGAGCCTAAGGTATTTTATTATAGCAATCAGAGCATATTGACAGAGACGTGTGTGTGTGTGTGTGTGTGTGTGTGTGTGTGTGTGTGTGTGGTGTGGCGAGAGGAACCTTTCTACCTCGATGGTGGAGATGGAAACTAGCACAATCACTGGAAATCAGCGCGGAGATTCCTCAAACAGCTAACACTAGGAATTCCATTCAAGCCAGCGATCCTGCTTCTAGGGATCTTCCGCGGACGTTTAAAGACATCATGTTTTAGTGATCCAGGCCTACCCATCTTCATAACACCACAACTCATAACGACTGAATTTTGGAAGTGGCCTATATATCCATCAATAGATGAAAAGATACAGAAAAACAGCGTGGGCCGGGAATTTAGCTCAGTGGTTCCAGCGTCTGCCTGGCAAGTGCGAGATTCCCAGTTAGCTCTCCGGTAACCACCTACCACAGAGTCGGGCCTGGTGGCTCTCGCCTGTCATCCCAGCACTCAGGAGGCAGAGGCAGGAGGGTTGCTGTGAGTTCCAGGCCGGCCTGGGCTACATAGTGAGCTCAGGGTCAGCCTGAACTACAAAGTGAGACCCTGTCTCAAACAAAACAAAACAAAAAAACCCAAAAGCATTTCTATACTGTGGATAAACTTAAAGTGGATAAACTTAAAGTTTATCCATAAAGAATAAATTTGAGTCAGCTGTGGGAAAACGGATGTACCCTGAGATTATGACGTTAAGTAAAATAAAGCAGACACACAAACTGAAATATCAATTAGCTTCTCTTACATGAGAACCCCAAATAAAAGTAAAGCACAAAACATACATAGTAGAAAGTAAGGATAAAGGCGGCATGGAGGGAGGGGAAGGGAAGAAAATGAAAGAAGAACGAAGAGGTGTCGGGCACACGGCCCAACTCCGCGCGGGGAATGTAAACATTATGCATTGCAGACATGTTAATGAAAATATAAAATAAAACTGAACTTGACCGCGCTTTGGAAAAACTGACCCAACAGACCCGAGGGGGCATGCAGTTTCTCACCGCGACCGCGAGGAGCCGCTGCCGCGGGCCCAGCACCCCGCGAACCTCGGGAGCCAGGGCGGGAGGCGTGTGGGGTGCGGGTGGGACGCGGCGCCCCGGCCGCCCGGCCCTGCGCCTGCAGCCGCCTCGCCCCGGGCCGCCGTGGGGTCTTTGCGAGCAGCGGCTCTGAGCCCCCACGCCGCTCCCGGGGCGCCCGGCACATCTTGGGGGAACCCGCCGCGCGCTCCCTCTTCGCTGTGTCTGCACCGAGCTCTGTGCGCTCAGCGGACCCGGGCTTCCTCTGGGCTCGGCTCCTTTTGGGTACTGTGCCTCAGTTTCCCCTGCTGTGCAGCTGGCCGGGGAGAAGGCAAGGGGCAGCTCGGAGGGGCCGGGGGAGTCCTGGCAGGTGCTGGAGCGGGGGCGGGTCCTGGGCCCCGCGGCGCCCTCGGGGTGTGGCCGCCCCTCCCTCCGCCCCACGCGGGAGCCCCGGGCGGCGTCACCCAGCAGGGGCCCGCGGCCCGGAGCCGAGCTGCAGGCGAGGCCCGCGGCGCTGCCCGAAGCCGCTGTGCTCCGCGAGCTGCGCTTCCTCCTGCGCGTGAGTCCTGCGGTTCGCGCGTCCGCGCAGCCCTTGCTCTGACCGTCCCTCCCTCGCCTCGCCGGGCCCTTCTCCCCCTGGCCCCTCATCGCTTCACCTCCTTCCTCTTTTCCCCCTGTGGCTATTTTTTTAAAAATGTATTTCCATTCCACACCTGAAAGAAAATGTGCCGCTTGCCTGTCCGAGTCTGAGGCTCGCTGGCTTGGCTTCAGGAGTTCTCCGGTCCTGTCCGTCCTCCAGGTGACGTGGTCCCGCTCCTTTTCACGGCCGAGTAGTATTCCACTGCGTGCCTCGGCCACCTTGCCTTTATCTTCTCCCGTGTTGCAGGGCTCGAGGCCGATTCCGTGGCCAGGCTGTGCTGAGCAGGGCCCGCAGGACACCTCCCGTCCTTCTCCGTGGCTTTGCCCGCGGGCTGGCCCCACTTCCGCGTCTGTTGTTCTCCTCCCTCTCCCCGTTGGCGCTGAGCTACACTTTTTGTCTGGGGACGGAGCTCCTCTAAGCTGCCCTCGCTCGGCTCCTGCCTCAGCCTCCCAGGATGCAGGGCTGCCAGGCGTGCCCACCCCGTCCTGACTCTGGACCACCCCACGAGTGTCACCCTCAGCCCAGCCTCGTCCCCACGTGGCCCAGCTGTGGCCCAGCTGGGGCACAACTAGATGACACTGAAGGGCACCTGGGCGCCAGCCCCTGCCCACACACCTTGTTCTGGGTGCTGCTGCCAAGAGCCCGCTGGTGTCTGTCCTCAGGGCTGGCTTTTACAGAACCAGGGGCTGTCAGGATTGAGGGCACAAGTCAGATGTCCTTTTCCAAAATCCATGGAAGTAGCTGTGTGTCCGATCTTGGATATTTTTCATAGCTGTGAGTATTTGCCTGTATGTCATGAGTATCTTGTGTGTGCTTGTAGTACCAGAACCTGGGAGGCTGAGGCAGGAGGATCGCTGAGTTTGAGGCCAGCTGGGGGGACATATTGAGACCTTGTCTCAAAAAACAAAAAATGAAGAAAAGCAGGGCCAGGGAGTTAGCTCAGTTGTTCTGGCGCCTGTCTTGCAAGCTCAAGGCCGGGTTCGATCCCCGGTAACCACATACCGTACTGGGCATGGAGACTCACACCCAGCAGCAACCAGTACCACACACCACAGTGCCGGGCGTGGTGGCTCACGCCTGTCATCCCAGCACTCGGGAGGCAGAGGCAGGAGGATTGTGATGTGAGTTGGAGGCTGAGCTCAGGGCCAGCCTGAACCACAAAGGTGAGACCCTGTCTCAAAAACAAAAACAAAAAACAAAAAAAAAAAACAAAACAAGAAGAAGAAGAAAAGGGAACCAAAACAAGAAAAGAGCTTGGAGCTCGTGTACATTGTACAGCTGTTCTGTAGGTCAGTTTGTGCATTTTCAATAGTTTTGTGCCTGAAACATAGCAGTACGATGTGACCTTCCAGCTCTGGTCTCGTGGTGGCCCCCACAGTCCCCGTGCAGGTGCATCTTGGAGTTTAGATGGCGTCCTGTGTGTTTGTGCCACTTCAGGCAGCTGTTGAGGATGCGGCCACTGGGGGGGGGGGTCCTGTGGCCCCAGGCCGGATGATGGGGCCCTGGGCGTGGTGCCGGGGGTCCTGGTTACCGCAGAGTGCCGGGTGTTGCTGTTGGAGGTTGTTTCTGCAGCCCTCTGGCGGCTGTGTGGTGGGTCTGATTGCTGCGTGGGGCTCTCGGTCCCTATCCTTGTCTGTCTGTCTGTCCGTCTCTCCCTGCCTTTCTCTCTCACTCTCTGGCCAAAGCTGCTTTCCTCAGACTGAGGCGGAAGCCTGGGGGGTCTGGCAGGCGCAGGTGCGGGAGGCCTGGAGCCTCGTGTGGGTTTGGAGATTCCTTCTTCCCCGGACAGGAAGGGCTGTGGGCGCGGGGAAGCAGACGTCTCGGGAAGGTGCTGCCCGCAGAGGGAGCCAGTGGAGCAGGGCCACGCCTGGCGCTGGACGGGCAGCCTGGAGCCCTCGCGGTGGGGACGGAGAGCGAGGAAGGAGTGGGCGCCGAGGCCTGAGTTCTTAGCCTAGCGTTGTCAGTTGTCCTGAATCAGCACAACCTGCTGTGCATTCATGGCAGGCTGGCTTCAAACTTGCAGGGGTCCTCCTGCCTCAGCCTCCCCGGTGCTGGGATCACAGGCCTGTGCCAGTGCGGTTTGGGGGCTGGCTGCGGGTTTCCTGGGGCCGTGCTGGCCTGTGGAATCCGAGTTGTGAGAAGCAGACGCAGCCCCAGATTTCACTGGCTTCGTTCACTTCGCACCTGCTGCGCCAGCCGGTGGCGGGGAAGCCCCAGAGAGAGGAGTCCCAGAGAGGGAGCCGGCTGCAGAAGTGACTGTGAAGTCACTGTCCCGCCAAGCCGAGAAGCAGAAGCGTTTGCTGAGCGCCCGCCAGGCGCAGTGGCGCTCCTGGGCGCCAGCCGGGCTCTTCTCGTCGGAGGTGGCACAGAGTGAGGGGGGCGGCGCAGGCTGCGGTGCTGGGTGAGCTGCACGGCAGGGGAGCCGGGGAGGGCGCAGCCCCCTGTCCTGGGACCTGGGTGGGGCAGGCGGTGTAGTCTGCTCTGCTGAGGGTTGAATCAGGAGAGTGGCACCATCTGATTGTGTGGTTGAAGATCCCCGGGGCAGATTAGGGTCTGCGACGCGCCTGGCACAGGCTGCCCGGGCACCAGATCGGCTTCCATGACGCCAGTGGGAGTTTTGGGGATTCGAGGAGGGCGCAGGGGCCAGGCCTGCCTAAGAGGGTCCCCGGGGGGCGCTTGGCCAGGGAGCCGGTGCCCCTGCTTTCCGCTTAGTTCCAGCCGCCTCAGGGAGGGTGGGGAAGAAGCCTGGGCAGAAACCGCTCTCCCTGGGCCCATTTCACAGGGCGGAAATTGAGGCAGCAGGGCTTTGAGTGGCTAATCCTGAGCCACTGTATCAGCCACCTCTGCCCCCTCAGGGGAAGCCAGAGGAGCTGTGTCCTGGGTGGTGTGCTGGAAATTAAAGATCGATCTTGTTCATTCATTCATTCAACAGTTACTAAGCATCTACTCTGTCCTCTGGAGGTTCGAGGGCCCGTCTCAGGCCAGTGCTCTAGTGGCAGCTGTGAATGCTATGTGTCACCCATTCTTTCTTCAGTACTGAGGGTGGAACCCAGGACCTTCACACGGGGCCACATCCTCAGCCCTTTTTATTTTTTTATTTTGAGACAGGGGCTCGCTAAGTGACCAAATTGGATTCCTCCTGCCTCAGCCTCCTGAGGAGCTGGAATTACCAGGTATGTGCCACCACGCCTGCTTCCCTGCCACTATGTGAAGGCTACAGGTATTCCACGCTCCATGCATTTGACTTGTGGAGAGTAGTCGCAGCTGTGTCTGTAACTCGGTGGTCATGGGAGAGGCGTGGGAGCTGCGGAGGACGAGGGGAAGACGCCGGTCTACGGAGACCTAGGTGGGGCAGATTTGAGATTTCTGCCTGGGAAGCTGGGAGTTTCCAGAAGTCAGCTCTGAAGTTGAGGGGACTGTGGCTTGGGGCTCAGCATTGGTGGGGTACAATGGCCAGTGCCCCATGAGCTTGAGGTGTGCGAGAGGCATGGGGGAGTGGGGGTCAGCGTGGGGCTCAGTGCTGACCCCGGGGCGGAGGAGGGCCCAAGGCTTCTTCTGGGGGGAGATTGTTTCTGTTTGGGCTGAGGAGAGAGAAAGGTACAGTCTGGGGGACTTACAGGACAGGAGCTAGTGGGGCTCCGCGATATGGGGTTTGAACCCAGGACCATTGCACTGAGCCACATTCCAAGTCTTCTACAATTTTTTTAAAATTTTGAGACAGAATCTTGTTAAGTTGCTAAGTGACCCAGGCTGGCTTCAAATTCGAGATCCCCCTGCCTCAGCCTCCCACATGCTGGGATAAGTGGGCACCACGCTACCGGCTGAGAGTTTAATGGTGGACGTGAAGTTTGTCCCGCGGGAGTTTCAGGAGGTGAATTTCTATCATGTGCTGCAGTCTTCCTGTCGGATCAGAGCCCGAGTGATAGATGGCTCAGGCTGCGTTGTGTCTGGTTCACTGGGTTGACCTTTGCAGACCCCCCCCCCCCCCCCGGTCTTTGTCCATTTACTGATGATTTGAAATTCTGAAACGTCTTCAGCGTTGAATGGATAAAAAAAGGTGGTGTTTACACCGGGTGGAGCACTACTCTGCCACAAAGAAGGGAGAACCTGGTGCTCTGTAGGAAAGTGGGTGGACCTCAGGACCATCCTGAAGTGAAGTTAGACACGCAGCTTAAATTCTGCATGCTTCTTCTATGAGACACACAACAGACGAATAAGTCAAGGAGGAAAGTAGACTAGAAGAGAACACAGGGAAATAGATCTTTGGCAAAAGGGGCCAAGACATACAGGGAGGAGAGAGAGGGATGGAAAAAGAACAAAGCTACATTTTGCCGCCGGCCAGCTCCCCACGAGGAACGCAGTCACGGTGTCCCGCAAACGTGGACTAGTACAATATAAATTTTTAAAAAATATGTATGTTTCATTAGTGTGTGTTTCGATACGTGATTACACTCACCATGGGCAAATGCGGGTGCACGGACATGTTGCTTTTTTGAGGGGGAGGTTTTCTGAGACAAGGTCTCGCCATCCAGCCCAGGCTGGCCAGGAACTCACTGAGATCCTCCTGCCTCAGCCTCCTGAGCGCTGGGGTTCCAGCCAGGCGCCCCCACGCGCGGTTCACACGTTGCTTTCTGATCCCCGAGCCCCCTCGACCCCTCGCCCTGGGCTACTTGCAGGCGGAGGGCAGCACTTTCCAGCGTGGCTTCCTGCTGAGCCAGGTGCCCGCGGCCAGCTTCCGCTCTGCGCTCAGCCGGGTCCCACGCGCCCCTTTACCCCGAAATCCGCGTTCCCACCCAGCCCTCTCGGTTTTAGAGGTCGGTTTCGCTGGGAGCTTTCGGGGGCTCGCTCATTGCGAGAGTGCGGGGCCCCAGGCGCTTCCAGGGAACGGGCCGGGCCACCGCCCGCGGCGTGGGAACGGCCCTGCCGGCCTCTGAGTCAGCGGCCGCCGGGGGAGGGGCGCGCTGCCCTCCGGCCCGGTGCCCTCCGGCCTGGCACAGGGGCGGGGACCGAGCAGGCGGGCCGGGCCGACGCTGCCTCCGGGGGAGCTCGTGCAGCGCGGGGTCGCGGCGCCGGGTCCGGCCGAGCCGGGCGAGTGACGGGGTGCCGGGGGAGGTGGGCGCAGGATCTGCGGGCTCTTCACACCTCCGCCTTCTCTGCACCCGCCGCCGCGTCCTTGTCAACATCGACGTTTATCGTTTTTATAAATCTCTGCGCTTTCAGTGGGAAAACAGTTGTGTGTGACGCGGATGTGGACGAGGGAGTGTGAAGAGGCCCGATGCCCGCGGCCGCCCCGGGCGCTTCTGTCTTTCCCAGGGAAGGAGCAGAAGGCAAGTTGGGGCTGCCCCGGGTGCGTGAGGGGAGCCCTCAGAAGCAGCCTGCCTCCCTTCCTGCCAAAGGTGGCTCTTCTCACTTTTTTTTTTTTAAATTTTCCTTTCAAAGTTTTAATTTCTGTGCTGGGCGTGGTGGCGCAGGCCTGTAATTTCAGCACTCTGGAGGCTGAGGCAGGACGATCACCTCGAGTTCCGGGCCAGCCTGGGCGACACAGTGCAAGCGCAGCCTCATTTACAGAGCGAGACTTTGTCTCAAACAATAACAGCGACAAAAAAAATTTAATTTCTTTTCTGTTGGCCATGTGGTCCCAAAGTAGTACAGTTTTGTGTCCACCTGGGGTGACTCTGGACTTGAAGGAGAAGATTTGAAGCTATAGGAGGATATTTCACAGGAGACCATCTGGACACGAGTATGTTATAAACCAAGAGCCGCTCAATTCAAGGCACCTTTGTGCACTAGGTACTCCTGAACTCATTTAAAAGCAGCCGATCCATATAAATTGTACATAGTTCTAGGGTACAAGGTAGTTTCTTCTGAGGCAAGCCTTCATTGTGTATTCCAGGACAGCTTTGAACTGGCTACATAACCCAGTGTGGTTGTGAATTTGTATTCTCTTGCCTCAGCTTCCTGCAGCCTGTTTATAGGTACATGCCATCATGCTGAGGTATAACATGATTTTTTTTTTTTTTTTTTTTAGGTTTTTTGAGACAGGGTCTCGCTTTGTGGTTCAGGCTGGCCCTCAGCTCAGCCTCAAACTCACATCACAGCAATCCTCCTGCCTCTGCCTCCCGAGTGCTGGGATTACAGGCGTGAGCCACCACGCCCGGCACTGTGGTATGTGGTGCTGGTTGCTGCTGGGTGTGGGTCTCCACACCCAGTATTGTATAACATGATATTTTGATACATCCATACAAGGTGCCCGGATCAAACTAGAGTAATTAATATTCCCATTGCCTCAGATACATTTTGCACTCCTTTGTGTTAGGAACTCCAAAATCCTCTTTTCTAGCTTATTTTTGAAATATGCAATCCATTACTAGGTATAGTCAGCCTAGTGCACACTAAGAACTTGCAACCCTCCTGCCTCAGCCTCCCAGAGTCGTATGAGTATGAGTTTTACAGATGAGTGTTTTACAGATCAAGCCTTTTTCTGGGCTTGATTTAGTTCACCTCACGGGATAAACTCTTTTTGTAGACGCGGACGTGACTCAGAGGGATAAGAGGTAAACCTGGCATCCCGTAGGCAGTATTGGCTGTCTCATTTCACTCACCCCGTTTCTCTCCTGAGGTTAGGACTTAATTCAGTTCCGCTTTGGTGGGTGGTGGGGATGGGGGCCCTATCTCCATACCCATATTCTTACCCACCCCGCCAGGGCGAAGGAACTTGTTTCCTTTGTTTGTGGGAACTTGGGCCTTGAATTCCTCATCTCCCTGGAGTCGTTCGTCCTTGATCAGAGTCTCCTGAGCGTGTGAGTTGTTGGCCTCGTACATTAGGGGTCCTGACCTTGCGTGTGTGTGGGTGTGCACACATCTGTGCTTTGGCCTTTGCCTTCGGGAATCCCTTCTCGGGTCTCGGCCTCGAGTTAGCACTTTCCTACCACGTTTTGGTAGTCAGAGAGGAATGGGCAGGTTGTGTTGGGTAGTTGACCCGTCATCTTGAGTGGAAGTTCAATTTCATCACCATAGACGGATACGGCTGTGTTGAGTGTTTACCGAGATTCTTCGGGTACTTTCAATACAGGTGATACAGGCATCTGGCCATGGAAATTGACAGGGAGACAATTACAACAACCTCAACAGTGAATAAATACAGACCCATAAGTTGCATACTACTTCATGTCTCCCATGACTGTGGAGGAATGACAGCTGTGCTCAGCTGGTGAGATGTTGGAAGCTGGAGGGGTGACCCTATTACCCAAGCACAGCCAGCCGGGAGAATTATTATTATTATTACATTGTTTTCAGTGTTGGTGAACCCAGGACCTTTGCTCTGAGTGTCATCCTAGCCCTTTGTTTTTTATTTTTTAGTTTTTTGAGACAGGGTCTTGCTTTGTGGTTCAGGCTGGCCCTGAGCTCAGCCTCCAACTCACATCACAGCAATCCTCCTGCCTCTGCCTCCCGAGTGCTGGGATGACAGGCGTGAGCCACCACGCCCGGCACTGTGGTGTGTGGTGCTGATTGCTGCTGGGCGTGAGTCTCCACACCCAGTACTGTATGTGGTTACTGGGGATCGAACCCAGGTCCTTGTACTTGCAAGACAGGCACCGGAACCACTGAGCTAAATCCCCAGCCCCAAAGATGGATGTTATTAGAGCTCACTCTGGGTCCAGGGCTGAGTAAGGAAGGAAGTAGCTCCCGGCTCTCTAGAGAACCAAGCTGAGCTGCCAGGAGGCGAAGCGGGTGGGGAGTGGCGCGGGCAGCCTCGGAGGAAGACCCCTTTCCTGCTTCCTCTCCCGCCTCAGCCCTCCTCTGCTCTGTGTGTGACCACAGGAAGGCCGCCCGCCCGCACCTCTCTCTAAATAACTCGGACAGCGCGCTATCTGCGGCCCCATCTGGGTTCCTGTAGCAGCCCTGCCTGGGGCTCGGGCTGGGAACGCAGGGCCCAGCCCGCGGTCCTGCTCTTGTCTGACCACTGCCACACGCAGTCCTCCCCTGATTGGCTTTTACTCATGTTATTTTCCTCTTCAGCAACACGTAGTAACAGGACACGTGTGCGGGGTGCAGAGTGAAATATGTCCCCACGTTAGCGCTCGCGTCGCGTTATCATTTCTGCGTGTCTGGAGCCTCTGACTATGCCGCGGAGCCTGTCACTCTGCTGGGAACTCAGTGAGCTCAGGCGGCGGCAGCTCACTGTCCCAGGACGCAAGCTCCCTCCGTCTCTCTCCCCTCCCCCCTCCAAGCCCCTAAGATCACTGTTCAGCTCGCTTTTTAAAAGTTCGTATTCTTCGCCCTCTTCTGTCCTGCTCCCTCCATCTCTCGCTCGCTCTCCCTCTGCACAAGATCCGTGGACACCCTCAGAGGCATCTACGTCGCTCCCAAAGATAAGGTTTCATTGTTATCAAAGATGTGGCTGAATGTCCCATTGGGGACACGGGCCACATTTTCTTTATTCGTCCCCCAGTGAGCACGGGAGTCATCCGTATCTGGACTGTTGGGTGTTAAATGCACTGGTCTCCGCCTTTGGACACACCCAGGTGTGGGAACCCTGGGTTGCGTGGTGGCCCACCTGGCTTCCGAAGACCCCCATGTCCCGACCCTGCTTTGCAATTAGCTCTGTGTGGTCAAGCCTGTCTCTGATGGTCCTTGCTCTTCCTGTCTCTTCCTAGAACTAGGGGGGCCCTTGACCCCCATTTGGGTGCCCATCAATTCCTGGGCTCTCGTCAGCATCTTCTGAAGTTGGAATGACTGATGGGACCCCCAAGAACCCCACAGTTCCTGGCAGTGTCCGGGGGCAGGGTGCCAGGCTGGGGTGACTTGTCTGAGGGTTTCCGTGGGACTCGGAGAGAGACGGGTGACTCAGGCTCATTGTACCCCACTTTTGTGGCACCTGCTCCTTGAATATGACTTGTCTATTTATTCATGTCTTCATTAATTTACATGCATTTTACTCATTCTTTAACTTATTTAAATATTCATGCATTTATAATTTCATCTCCCACCCAGTTCATGAATATTTTTTTTTAAGGTTTTTCAAAACAGGCTCTCGCTTTGTGATTCAGGCTGGCCCTGAGCTCAGCCTCCAACTCACATCACAGCAATCCTCCTGCCTCTGCCTCCCGAGTGCTGGGATGACAGGCATGAGCCACCACGCCCGGCACTGTGGTGTGTGGTACTGGTTGCTGCTGGGTGTGAGTCTCCACACCCAGTATGGTATGTGATTGCCGGGGAATCGAACCCGGGTCCTTGCACTTGCAAGACAGGCACCGGAACCACTGAGCTAACTCCCTGGCCCTCCCAGTTCATGAATTTAATGGTTCATTCCAAAAAATATCTATTGGTCCATCTCAGAAAAAAGTCTGTGTGTTTTTTGCCTCCCAAAGTATTTAGTGAAGCATACATATGTTAGGTGTAAATAACTTTTTTTTGGTTTTGTTTTGTTTTGTTTTTGAGACAGGGTCTTGCTTTGTGGTTCAGGCTGGCCCTGAGCTCAGCCTCCAACTCACATCACAGCAATCCTCCTGCCTCTGCCTCCCGAGGGCTGGGATTACAGGCGTGAGCCACCACGCCCGGCACTGTGGTCTGTGCTGCTGGTTGCTGCTGGGGTGAGTCTTCACGCCCAGTATTGTATGTGGTTACCGGGGAATCGAACCCGGGTCCTTGTGCTTGCAAGACAGGCGCCGGAACCACTGAGCTAAATCCCTGGCCCACAAATAACTTTGATGACATTTAAGTCAAATACAACTGAAACTTTTTTTTAGGTTTTTGAGACAGGGTTTTGCTTTGTAGTTCAGGCTGGTCTTGAGCTCAGCCTCCAACTCACATCACAGCAATCCTCCTGCCTCTGCCTCCCGAGTGCTGGGATGACAGGCATGAGCCACCACACCCGGCACTGTGGTATGTGGTGCTGGTTGCTGCTGGGGTGAGTCTCCCCCCTTAGTATTGTATGTGGTTACCAGGGATTGAACCCGGGTCCTTGTGCTTGCAAGACAGGCACCGGAACCACTGAGCTAAATTCCCTGAAACTTTTTATTTTCTTTGCAGGACCGCTCAGTGCCTTTACTTTACTGTGGGAGTCCCTTTGAAGAATATGGTGTACAGTATTTTTCAAATGCTTTTGTCCTTTTCTTCTTTTTGGGGGAGAGAGCTAAGCACATGTTGGGGGGACCATTAATAAATACGTGGTTGCAGATGCCTGGAAAGGGCACCATAGTTCCCGAGACTCACCTTTATTCTGCTTCAAGTGTGACCTGAATTGTCTGTTCTTTCCTGGGCATCTTTGTTTTGAGACAGGGTTTTACTCTGTAGTTCAGGCTGGCCCTGAACTCAGCCCAGTCTCAGTCATCCTCCTGCCTCTGCCTCCCTAGTTCTGGGATTACAGGCGTGAGCTACCACACCAGGCACTGTGGTGTGTGGTACTGATTGCTGGTGGCCGTGAGTCTCGCCTAGCATTGTTGTATGTGGTTACACGGATGGAACCCGGGCCCTTGCAGTTGCAAGGCAGGTGCCGGAACCACTGAGCTAAGTCCTCGGTCCTGCTGGGCATCTTTTATTGTAGATGTTTGTACACAGTACACTCATCTTGGGGAGATGGTACCTAGGCAGCCTTGGAGCCTTTTCTCCTCCCTTTCCCTTCCCTCTTGTCTGCCTGGTCCTCAGGTCCCCTGCCCATCCTCGCCGCCTACCTCCTGGTTTCCTTTGTCTCTT
>PVIR01032431.1:0-18519 GCA_004026965.1 Petromus typicus
GCACAACAACAGGAGGATCACTAGGTGACCCAGGGACAGCAGTGATGTTAGATCTGGTCTGTTGTGGATGCAAATTTCATGCTAATGAGAGGGGAGGAGAATATTCCCAGGACATTAGGTGGCAAGAACTGTAATAATAAAGAATTCATCCCTCCCCAGCTGAAATTTTCCTTTTTCAGATTACTCCTTGATCCTAAGGGAACCAGGAAGTCTTCATTCAATCTTAATTTTCAGACCTGTAATGTCTCAGACCACTGAGGTGTCAGCTATGGCCAGAGGCAAGATGGAGTTATGCTTCCACTTAGCATTGACAGCTCTGAGGCAAGGAGACATGAGGCCTTAGAAAGCTATTGTCGTACTTTAATTGTGAAATGACTTTGCCCAAAATTTATGTAGAAATGTTCCTGATGTTACTCTTTATAAGTTTAAGTGTCAAGCAGTGTAGTACTAATGATTTTTACGGATTAGTAGGCCTGACTGTCTCAGCAACATTTTTAGGGGTTAACAGAAAAATAAACATGTGAACAGAGAAGTTATTTTATATATTACCTAAAATACACATAGATGTCCTCATTATTAATAAGTTGCCTGACTGTGATACATTTGTTACAATTAATGGACAAGAATTCACATGCTATTAACAAAGTCCAACATTTACAATGTTTCACTGTCTGAATTTATTTATCTGGTTACTAGAAAAGCAATTTAATGCAAGATATACAAATACCTAAGTATTTACATGATAGGCTTACAATGGCTGCCCACCGACTCAGGGATGGAAAAGTGTAGGAGAGATATACATGTGCTAGAGATTTGAAGGGTCCAGTTGAAGACCTGGAGCTCACTGTAGTGCCTCATATGAATCCAGAACCCAAAATATCTGAAATAGAAAGCTGAAGAGTTCATGCTGGAAACTAGGAAACAATGTCCAAGGTGAAGATGAAGACTAGGACTCCTCCAAAGAAATGGAAGCAAATTGTCCTTCTTCTTTATCTTTTCTTTTTCAGGCAAAACCTGGCCTGTGACACTCATGCCAAGGATGGGTCTTCTGTGTTCAGTAGTTTCATTCAGCGACATCCAGGACGATACTGATCCAACTTCACTATGCATTTGTTTCTCAAGTTGACAAAATCAAGTAGCTATTACAATGGTTTTATATGTTTACAAGTTTTGAATTGAATATACCATGTATACATTAAACAGTACCAGAAGGAATCAACAACTGCTATAAATATCCCCTTACTTATTAATTCTGTTCTTTATCCCCTGGCAACTGGCAATATAACTTCTGTCTTTATAAGTTTCCCTTTGCCAATATGTCATATGATTGGAGCCACAGAGTATGTAGACTCTCCAGACTATTTTCTCTTACTCAGATATGTGTATGTAAGGTTTCTTTATATATTTTGATGGTTTGATAAGTCATATGTTGTTATAACAAGCTAATTTTCATAGATGTACTACACTTTGGATATTCATTAATCTCTTCGAAGTCATCCTTATTGCTTTCATGTTTGTGGGAAACTGCTAGAAATGTTTTATAGATAGGAATGCAATTCTACAGTCTTATGAATGGATAGTGGTTGGCATTTTTAGAAACTGCCAAACACTTTTACAGTGTCTGTCCCAACAGCAGTTCATGAGAGTTCATGTTTCTCCACGTCCTTAGTAACATATACGGTAGTCTTTTTTTTTTTTTGGATTGCTGAAATTCTAATAGATGGTGTGATGGTGGATTGAGAGACCCTGGGACAATTGCTCAAACAGATATGTCTTGTGAGGATGTTTCCAGAAGGCACTGGCTTATGAGTTAACATATTCAGAGGGAAGAACTTCTCTGAGTGAAGTAGCATCAGCCAAAGGGCTGGGACACCAATAGGCCAAAAACTAGAAGAGGAAAGTTCATGTATATTGTCTTTTCAAGGAAAGCACAGAACCACTTGAGCTAAATCCCTGACCCTAGGTATATGCATTCTTGCCCCTTCCTGAGAGGAAGCCCTTTTCTCTTCTACAATCAATTGGAGACATGTGACTCCTGATGCTTCAGCTTTGTTCACTGGTCTCCTGGATCTGAGGTGCTGTATTGGATTTCCACTTCTTCATCCAGCAGAGAGCTGCCTTGGGGACTATTTAGTGTCAGATTATATGAGCCAATACTGTGAATCTTCTACAATTATATATATTTTACTGACTCTGCTCCACTGGAACATACTGAGTAATACAGACATGAAGTATAAATTATTCATCAATTTAATTTGTAATTCTCCAATGACATAGATTTGATCAAAATTTCACATGATGTATTTCACTTGTGGTCTTATTTGATGAAGTGTCTGTTCCTCAAGATTTTTCCCTAAGTTTAAAATGAAATATTTATGTTTTAATCATTGAGCTGTATGAATTCCTAGTAACTTAAAAGACAAGTCCTTAACAAGATGTTCACCTATATTTTCTAGCAGATATTGCCTAATTTTCTTAACTGTACAATTTACAAAATGTGTTTTCAAATTTTAATGAAGTTTTCAGTACCAAACTTTTGTTTGTTTGTTTTTGTTTTTGAGAAATAGTCTCATTTTTTTGTAGTTCAGGCTGGTATGGAGCTCAGGCTTGAACTCATAGCAATCCTCCTACCTCTGCAACCCCAGTGCTGGGATTAAAGGCATGAGCCACCACACTCAGCACTGTCATATGTTGTTCTGATTTCTGGCAGGTGTAAGTCTCCACCCCCGGGATTGTTATATGTGGTTACTGAGGATCGAACCCAGGCCTTTGCACTTGTAAGGCAGGCACAGGAATCACTGAGCTAAATCTCAAGCCTAGTATGAAGATTTTTTTTTAATGTTGTTCTAAGACTCATTGCCAACTCCAACATTTAGATTTAGATTTTATTTTGGTTGTATTTTAGAAATTTTAGACTTGTACATTAAATTTTGATCTATCAAGCAGATGAAGTTGTTGTTAAAGGCATAAAGTGAGTATATATCTATATCATATCTATCTACATATCTATATCTATATATATGATATATACAATATATATATTATGGATCTATTATAATATCATAGATATTATATATCTATGATATAATAATAGATATTATATATCTATTATAGATATATATCAGATATATGTCCGATATATATCTGATATCTCTCTCTCTCTCTCTCTCTCTCTATATATATATATATATATATATATATATATATATATTCTCATTGAAAGTTTTTCCAAAGGAGTCAAAAATGCTCAGAGTATATCCTGAATGTTGTGCCACCTTGAGACGTCTTCTGACATATTAGTAGGCCACCCTTAACTTTAGCCTCACAGAAAATTCTATGACATGGGCAAAATGTAGGTAGATCTTTTCCATAATCTAACACACAGGGTGCATTTTCCAATCCCCAATAGTATCTTCACTTCTATATGAAACTTCATGAACATTGTCTTAGTGTCTTCATTTCTCTCAGCGGTCTGTCTTCTGAAATCTCAGAGTTACCTATTATGCTCTACTTAGATTGTCTAAGGTATCTCTCACATCCATCTTCAAATCTTTCTAAACTCTTCCTGTAGTGCAGTTCTAAAATCTCTGAAACACAGTGTTCACATATTACCATAAGGACCTTCTTTCCATATCAGTTCCTGTATTAGTCATTTTGCTGAGGCTGGGACAAAACACCTAGAATAAACTACAGAAAGGTTATTTTATTCTCCATTTTGGAAGTTCATGCTTGTCTGTTTGAAGGCAAAAACACTGTGGTAGGGAAGGTCAGAGAAAAGCTGCTCCCTTCTTGGCAGTTAGCCTGAGAAAGGAAAAGCACCTGTGAAGTGATGAACTACAAAAGCACACTCATAGTGACCCATTGCTCCCACCTAGTGTGGAACAGTCTGAACAACTCATTCAGCTACAAATTGTTCAAAAGATCAATCTATTGATAAAGTTAAATCTGTATTATGCAGTCATTTCTAAAGTGCCCGCCACTGAGCACTGCTGTGCTGGGGTCTAAGCTGTCAATACATTACTATTTGGAGGGTCACTTTGTATTTAAATTATAAAATGGAACCTGGATCAGTGATACATAAGGTATCTGTTTATGCAGCAATACAATGACTCATACACTTAGGAGGAATGCATTTATATATTGTATGTATAAATACCTTAAATATAACAATGAAAATATTTCAATTAAAAGAAAAAATATGAGGGTGTTTTATCAATTTACTTATTGTTTTTATTATTGCCTTAAAGTATTTATTCTATCAATCCAGAATAAATATTATTCTTTCAGTTTTAATCTTACTTCTCAGAATGAGTTTTAATAAAGGTAACACTGTATCTTATTATTACAAATGCAGCTACTACATCTGGTTGATAAAGCAAAGTCAGGGCTTATTATACATTTTAAAAATAACTTCAAAACAAGGTTCTATAAAAGATAATTTTTTATTTCATATTAATTTTACATTTATAGTATATGACATGTTGAAAATAGCCTCAGTCTTGATAATAACTTTTTTTACAAAGCACTATTTATTACTGTATTGTTTTTCTTCACAGCTACCTGCTTTCTTATACTTTTTATCTATATTTTTCTACTTGTATACTGTCTTAGTTTTAATGTACTAGATGTCCTCAAATTATTATTTAATAAGAACTTAATTTTGAAAAACATATTAAAATATTAGCCTCCTTCCTCAGATTACATTTCACTTCCCTGTGTATCTTCTGTTACACAAAACTTAAGGCTGAATTTAGAAAAGCAAAGGTAAATCAATTCACAAACACAATGCAAGACAGATAGCACTCTTGAATGAGTTATTACAGTTTTACAAAACACAATTTGTAGTAAACATTTGGCCCACTGGTGTTATGCCTTTATGTTAGCTGTAAAAATAATTATACATCTGTTAAGAACAAAATATCAATAACACCATTGGAATATTTAGGGTCATTTGAAAGCTCTTCTTAGAAGGAAAAATAATGGATTCTGGTAAGATTTGGATTCAAATCTGAAGACAATCTCACATTAAGGATGCCAATTTAGATAATCTTTGAAAACTTTGATTTTGCCAAACCAGATGAAAGATGAAGTCTTGATCAATAAATTAGGATCATATTATATTTAACAATCTACTTACTATATTTTGTATAGCACTATGCTTCTTTTAAATCTGTATTATATTTTAACTTTGAAAAATAGCATGATACATTTTATCAATATGTGTGGTAATTTGATTTGGGAAATGTTTGCGTATTAGTTATTAATAAAATATGGTCAAAAGTGAATATCACCTATAGCAATGAGTTACTCCTCATTGACTTAGAAAAAAAATTTTTTTTAAATATAATCAGTACTTGTTAAAAACAGTAGAAAAAAAATCCTGGGGAATCTCCTTAAGATAGATTGCCTAAAAAATACATTGTATTTTCCTTAAACTTAGGTGTTTTTTTAAAATAAAAATGCACATCATTATTCTTCTATTGAATATAATATTTAAAATAACTAAAATACTATATAAAATGTTTGGCCAATAATAATACAGCCCCAAAACTGGTTTATACATTCAACTGACCTTTCATATTGAAGTTCCTGAAAGTGACTATCAAAGAAAATAATATGATTCTCAGGGCCACAAATTTAATTCAAGTGATACCACTCCTATCTTGAAAGCACAAAGACCTGAGTTTAAATCCCAGTACTACACACACACACACACACACACACACACACACACACACACACACACACACACTCTAAAGGAAAGAAGAAAGGTCATAATATGATTCTCAACTAGAAATCATATATGATATTCACTAAAGTATTTTGGAATATGTACCTTGAAGTGTAATGATTTAAGTAATGGGTAGGATACTGAGCCATTTGGCATTAGATTCTAGCACAGCATGCATGCGCAGTGAATGTTCCTCTATTTACCTAGTGACTTCTCTTTGTCTCTTTAGTTGTGCCCTTTCTGCATATGATGAAGGAAATATTTGTCACAAAGTATGAAGCAAAATAGATGAAGTTCCAGAAAAGGAAAAAGTAAGAATATCCAAATGCTGATATCTAAAGCATACTGAAAAGCAAAATCTCAATCTTATATGATTATAACAGGATTTAATGAAACATTTCACTTTATATACATCGGAGCCAATAATATGACAATCACATTATTGTCAGAGGTTTACAATTTTCAAACCATTGCACCTTGTCCTTTTCAACTTTTCTCTTCTTTCCTTTTTCACCTTCTTCCACTGTTTCCTTTCGGCTAACCATTCTTCTTTTTAACCAGCCATTGTTTATTTTTCCTTTCTTCTCTTTTCCTTTTTATCTTCCCTCAGTTCTGCTATTTCTTATTCTTCTCTCCTGTTTCCATAATAGCTTTATATTTCTTTCTTCTTTTTACAAGACAAAAGAAAAATAAGATTAGTTTCACAACCAAAGACTATTTCAATAAAAGCAATCAATTTGCACATAGAAATATTCTATGAAGGTAGTAATTAGAGGCAATGGACTTCAGTTATATTAAAAGACTTCCTAATTAGCAATAATGAACACAACTTCACTGGCATTTTAATCACAGCATCAATACTTAAGTATGCCAGGTCACCTTGATGGGAAAGAAAAGAAAGGCTAAACTACAGTGGAAATAAGACATATGTTTATGCCTCCTGTACTTTAGCCCAAAGTTCAAAATCATCCACTTTATATGGCTTTGTACTGATAAATTATCTTAAATTAAGTAAACTATGGGACAAAATATTCTTGGAAAGTAGATTTTTGCATGTTCTTCTGGATATTTGTTTATTTGTTTGTTTTGGAAACTGAGAATAGTTGCAATTGAAAATGTGTTAACTGTTATTCCCAGTTCTCGAGGTCCCCAAAGAACACCAGGAGCAGACTCTACTGCAAGCACTTGAGGGTTTATTCAAGTTTGAGCAGGAACTCCCAGCACTGAGATACCAAGAACCTCAAGCCCAGGGAGAGTCAGGTTTTTAAGGTGGATGTAGGGGAGGGGCAGGGATTTATGCATTGGGTTGTCAGATAGGCTAAATTTTTGAAAAGAGTACTAGGCCTACTGGCATTGGCTAGCTTAGACACTCATTGTTTTAAGTGAAAGTAACCTTAGGACACGGAAGCTTAACTGCCTGTAGTTTTAACTAAAATCTTTAAATTCAGCCTTATCAGGTAATAGAAGCCCTGCTGCTCTGTGGATTGGTCATTGTTAGTGACATGAGCCTGGAGTGACGCTTACTCATGTCTTCTGGAATCTCCTGGGAGGGGGACTTTAGCTCAGGGCCAGGCCTTTTTCAAAATGGAGTTAAGTTAGTCAGGGTGGGCTCTACATTAACCACATCTGGATATACTTTTAGGACTCTGACATTCTGTAGTGTGTGGTTTTCATGGCCTGGATAGCTTTCTAGTCATATATCAACCCTTAAGATGCTACTTAACATTTTGATAATTTATCTGTGTCTTAATCAAGCTGGAGGTATAAGACAATACCAAGAACTACATACATTTAATAGCCAGCATTTGTTTCTCACCCTTTTATAGGTTGAGAAGTGCAAGATAAAGGTGCCAGCAATGCAAGGTTCTCTCCGTGGGTGGGAGATACCATTGTTATTTTCCCATGTAGTTTTACCTGGGATACAAAGAGAAAGAGCACAGCTTCTGTCTTGTACATTGCAAAGGCATTACTTTCATCTTGGAGGCATTCAAGAACTCATCTAAAGTTAATTACCTCTCAGAGATTCCAATCTCAAAATACAGATTTTAGGTTTCCTACATCAGTATCCAGATGGGCTTTGGCACAAATATTCAATTTATAAAAATTCCATTGCTCTATTTTAAAATTAAACAGTAAAATGAGTGTAAACTTCTTCTGGGATTATCATCAAAAATATCTTAAAACTTAATTTTAGTGGTAATAAAATCTTTTTCTTGAGCTGGGCAGGATGGTACAATAAAAATTTTATTTCTTAAATAATGACTTCTAAAACGTGTAGGGTAAGTAAAATATTCTTAGAAGAATTTTGAATGCAATAAATCATATAAAACACCATTGTAAATGGTGTTTACACACCATTTGTAATGGTGTTTGTATATATACAACAGATATATACAGTCATATAAAACACCATTGTAAATGGTGTTACACACATTGTAAATGTGTGTCTGTGACAAAATAAAAAAAATGTGAACACAAGGAATAGATATGTATCATTAGAAAATATGTTTTAGCAATCTCCACATTTGTTGTTACCAATTTCCTATTCTCAGCTTCACAGTCACCTTCCAGTGTATATTAATATAATAATTTGTTTGTATTATTGGAATATTCTACCTTAAGACCCTCATGAATGCCTCATATCACAGGTAGTATTAAATCCTATATATTCACTGCATTTTTCTTATGCATGTCTACCTATGATCACAGATACTGTAGTTCATTGGAATGTTCCTGCTTGCCTGATCTCTGCTTTATTTCCCAGGGCTATGACATGAACTTCTTCTCCCACAATGCATGTCAAGCAGTTTCTGTAGTGTAGTGGTTATCACGTTCTTCTTACACAATGCATGTCAGCCTCGCTGCTCTGCTTTGGAGTCACTGACTAAAGACAGTGAGTGAAAATAAATCTTTCATCCTTTACATTATGGATATGCATTATTTTGTCCCAGCAACAAGAAAGTAACTAAGACACCACCTGCTATGATTTAATGTCACCCAAAAGACTTGTGACTTGGGAAGGTTGTTAGATAGTGAATTTCTATAATCACCACTGGATTCAACAATATGTTCAGCAGCTAAATGTGCTGTTATACAGTGGGGTCTGGTTGAATTTGGGGCACAGAGACTGTGACTGAGAGTGGAGTTTCTCCTCTTGACTTCTCCCATTCTCTTATTCCTGCCTGAATGAGGTGAACACTCTCCTCCACTCCATTACAGCCTTCTGTAACTGCCCTGGGGTCATCTGAATGTGCAAAGCCATGAGTGAAAATAAGGCTCCCCTTTTCAAGGTGTTGTCTATTTTGTCCCAGAAATGAGAAAATGACTAAGACAGACAAATGCTAAATATTCTTTGTGCTATTATCTCAGTCTCACAGAAAACTCCAATTACATTGTTGGTTTAATTAGAAACTCAACATTTTACTTCTTTCTGAAACCTAATATGGTCCATTTTGAGCTCTCTCTCAATAGGAGATTTTTTTTTTCTTTTTGTAATTGGTCAGGTACTTTTCTACTTTGGTCTTAAAATGACCAAATGGTCTGCTAGTCATAGACATAAATTAAATTGTTGAGTTCAAGAAGCAATAACAGCAATTATAACATATTAAGGTAAGTAGGTGACTTAAAAAAAAAAACCTGATTTTGTTTGCAATACAAAAGAATAAGAGATGTGGGAAGACTATGAGGCAGAACTAACACAAATAAAGCCAAAATTACTAAACCTCTAAAATGGGCTTTTTCCTGAATAAATCCTACACCATCTTTCACAGTTTATACAGAACAAGGGTTATGTGAACAAATTATTGTCTGTAAGTTGAAATAAAGAACAGAAGAGAGGAGAGAAGAGAACAGAAAAAAGTAGGTAAGAGCAGGGAGTGGTAAAAAGGGAGAGAAGGGGAAAAAATTTTAAGATAAGAAACAAGAAGTAAAAAAACCCAGAAAATTAGTTTACAAAGACATGCAATTTTAAAGTTTTCAAGACTTTATATGAATTGTGGGATGTTAGGGCTCATTACAAATATGGAAGAATCAGATTTAATTTATCCTATAACCATTCATTGTTGGACAGGCTAGATACAGATGTTGATGTACCAAGAAAAAATGGAAAGAAAGAATTTTACATTATTTTAAGTTTTCAATGAGTTTGAATCTGATACTAAACACAATGACATGGGTTAATATTTTGAGATAAAGTACATTTTTATAATACTCAAAATTTAGTAGAGAATGCTATAGATTTTAATAGATCTTTATAGGTATTTTATATCATGTCTGATAATTTTCAACATAAGTTGCAATTCATAAAGTTAGATCTAAAGATTTAGGTTAGAAAATATCATCAAGAAAGTAAATAATGATGCTTACCAGAGAGTTAGGCAAATCTTATAATTGCATTTATTTATAATTAAACTCTTCATAACGGTGATATAATATAAAAATAAAGAAAGCTCAAATACAATGAACTAATTAAGTGCAATAATAATAAGAGAGATAAGAGTTGGTAATTTATGTCAAACACAAAATATTGAAATAAAAATGGAAAATCATCAATGATATATCAAATATTTCTATTATAATACATTTTCTTGTGAATAACTTCTAGAGTTATTCTGAAAATTGGAAAGAACTACAAATATATACAATGAAAATATTGCAAAAATATAACTTTTAACGAGGCTCAGGCTCTGATAACTATGATTTTCTATCTTTAAACATTAAAATAAATGATATGTTTAAAACAATACTGATAATGTGAAATAGAGGATGCATACAAACTTATCAGATAATAGATAAATATGAGCTTATCTACATACGCTACTACATCTGTTCACAAATCAAGATTTATGTTACATTTTGAAATCACTCTCCATATGCTGTACCAAGATTAGAAGGTGTCAAGTTCAGTATTACTGCCTGTATAGTTAACTGGACAGCAATGGTGTCAACTAATATAGTATGTATTGATGTGTTTCATATCTCATTCTCAATATAGTACTATGCTTCTTTTAAATCTGCATTATATTTTAACTCTGAACAATAGCATGATACATTTTATCAAATATGTGTGGTAATTTGCTTTGGGAAATGTTTGCATATTAGCCATTAATAAAATATGGTCAAAAGTGAATAATACCTACAGCAAAACATATGTAAAATGGCAACATCAAGTTAGCAGCAAGAATTTTCTAAATAAATAAAGATAAATCATGTTACTAAACTCTAAATGCAAAAGGCACATGGTAGATTTCCTTTGAAGCTCATAACCTCAACAATGAAATAGATTTATTTTAAGGAATAAATTCACTTTAGATAGTATCACTAGTGGACTTTTCCTGACAATTTTTTCTTTTTAAAACAACTTTTGAAACAATTAAAACTCCATGTACATGAAAATTTCTTATACTCCTAGAGTTCAAAATGGGTGATATAGTGTTCAAATATGACTCCCACAGCAATGGATCGTTTTACTTATATTTACATTCATATTTTATGTTTGGTTAAAACAACATTTTTTATAATTACTTTCTGAAACTACTATCACATTTTCAACACTTCTTAAATGTTATAACTAAATACTCAGATGAGAGACTGAGCAGGACAAAGGTTAAATCATGTGGTGGCATGTGCAGTACCCAGGGTGGGCTGTCCTGCGGGGTACATTCCAGTGGGCCCAGGCAGCTTTGCACCTATGACCTTGCCAGGTAAGGCTCACATGGCCTCTCACTTTGGTGAGCTCTACTCATTCTCTACAGCTCTCCTCAGCAGATGCTACATGCTCCCAATCTATCCATTTCCTAAGCTCTCTACTGCACTTTCAGGTTCACTCTCACAGCTTCACCCATTGCCTTCTGGTGAGCTCCTGGCAGGGACTGTGACCCAGTCACACATTTCTTCATACTTTCTCAGGCATTCTTCCGAAATCTAGGTGAAAGCTTCTATAGCCACATAACTCTTGGATTTTCCATGTCTGCAAAATCAGTACCACCAGCATGATGCTGAGGTTATGCAGTCTGGCAGCAGCCAGCCCCCATTGTAGCATGGCTGCTGTGAACTCTGAGAACTCAGCTAGCTGAACTTGTCAATACACTTCCCTAGATGACCCTAGATGATCAGGCACCTGAGGCTCTCTCTCCTCAAAAGAAATTACTTACAGATTCTTTAAACTTTGAAACTGTAATGGGGTGGGGGTCCTGCTGATTTCTGAAACATTCTTGTCCTTGTACAAAGTATTTGGCTTCTTCTTAATGCTAATCTTTAGACAACCATTTTTCCCTATGATCCACCTTTTCAGGTGTTTCACATAAAATAAATTTCAAACCAAAACTGATTAAGAGAAACAAAGACAGTACACCCTAATATAAGGAACAAACTAGGAGGAAAAGATGACATTCATTAACATTTATGCACTAAATTCTCGTGAACCCAACTACATAAAACAAATAATAATAAGCATGAAAAGCCAGGCAAGCACTAATATAGAAGTGGGAGGGGCGCTCAATACTCAACTGTGACAAATAGATTGAATGGACAAAATAATCAATAAATATTGAATATTGAACCAAACTTTGGAACAAAAGATTTTAATAGATGTCTACAGAGTGTTTCACCCTACAAAATCAGGATATACATTCTTCTCAGCTGTTGATGGATCATTCTCCAAAATAGACCACATGGTATTTCAGAAGCATATTTAAGTAAATGCAAATAAATTGAATTTATCTCCTGTATATTCAGGCCTACAGTGCCTTGAAATTGGAGAAAAAGAGCAAAAGAAATTCCAAGAGGATCACAAACACATGACAATTGAACAACGCTCTCTTGAGCAATCAATGGGTCACAGAACAAATTAAAGAATAAATTAAATGGTTCTAATAATTAAATAATAATCCTAGTGCAACATTAAGAGATTTATGGGACACATTGAAAGCAGTTCCATGATAGAAATTCATAGCACTGAATTCCCATGCTAGGAAAACTGGGAAAATTGAAATACATGATCTAATGTCAAATATCAAACTAATAGAAAAGGAGGAGCAAGAGAAAGCAAAGTTTGTAAAAGGAATGAAATTATAAGGATTTCAGCACAAATAAATAGAATGGAAATTAAGAATGACACAAAAAAAGCCAAACGAGTTGGTTTTTGAAAGAATAAAATTGACAAACCCTTACATAAACATATTTAAAAAAAAAGAATGAAGATGCCAAAATCCATACAATCAGGAATTTAAAGGAAATCATCACAGTTCCAGGAGAAATTCAGAGGAAAACAAACACCTACTTTGAGAATCTGTACTGCAGTAAGACGGAAAATACAGTAGAAATTGATAGATTCCTAGAGACATGTGAACTTCCAAAGTTGAAATAAGAACAACAACATTAAACACCCCAATGGCAACCTGTGAAGTTGAAAATTTCATAATAATAATAATAATTAATAATAATAATAATAAAACCTACTGACAAAGATAAGACCTGATCCTGAGGGCTTTACTTCTGAATTCTACAAAATTTTCAGAGAAGAGCTGATATTAGTACTCCAGAAACTTTTAATGAAATTAATAAGGAAGCATTACTCCAAAATTTCTTCCTGCAGTAACCATTGCTCTCTTTCCAAAAGCAGAAAAAGACCAACCACAAAAGATAACTGTAGGCAAATCTCCCTAATGAACATTGAAAAAATATTCTCAATAAGACATCAGTAAATAGAATAGAGAGTATTATCAAAATCATAAACCCTGACAAACTTGGATTCATGGCAGTGATACAAGAATGGTTCAATACAAGTAAATCAATAAATGAAATGTACTATACTAACAAAACTCAAGGACATAAACCAAATGATAATCTCAATAGATTCAGAAAAAAATATTCAACAAAATTTAATACTCATTTATGATTAAATCTATACAGACAAGTGGAAAGCATCGTCTTTATATAAAACTAATGGAGGTATTCATGAGAAATCAAAAGCCAGCATCATATTCAATGGTCAAAAACTTAAATTTTCATTCTGATCAGGATCAAGACAAGGATGTCCATTATCAACACTTTATTGCAATATAGATTTGGAAGCATTTGCTGATGCCATGATTCTCTATATAGAGCATCCTATATACTCAACCAAAACTGAAAGGCTTAATTGTCAGATTTTGTAGCATAACTTGATTCAAAGTCAATACTAAAAAATCAATAGCCTTGATATACGTGAACAAAAGACTTACTGAAAGAGAAATCAAGAAACCAATTCCCTTTACAATAGCATGCAATGAAATGAAATATCTAGGAATCAGTCTAACAAAGGAGGTGAAAGACTTCTACTCTGAAAACTAGAGAATTCTTTAAAAGGAGATCAGAGAGGATATCAGAAAATTGAAAGACATCTTTTCCTACTGAGTAGGAAGAACCAATATCATCATGTGTCTATATTCACACAACTACTAAGTAGATTCAGTGCAATCCTAATTGAAATTCCAACAGCGTATTTCAAAAAGCTAAAGAAAACAATTTAAAAATTCATCTCAAAACCACAAGACACCTAGATTTGCAAAATCAATCCTAGGCAACGAGATCGTGGAAGACCATATCACAATCCCCAATGTCAAACTACACTACAAAGCCACAATGATAAAAACAGCATGGTCCTGGCAAAGAAACAGACTCGAGGATTAGTGGAACCAACTAGAAGACAGAAGCAACAGCAGATACAGTAAGCCTCTTCATCTTCAAAAGAACCACACCACCTCAATGGAGGAAAGAGAGCTTCTTTAAGAAGTGAAAAAAGTGATCTTCAACTTGCCAAAGGTTGAAGCTTGATTTATTTGTTTCAGCATGAAACAAACAAAAATAGAAATGGGTTAGAAATATAATAGTAAAATTGAAATACTAAACCTGCTGGAAAATGGATTAGGAGAAACTCTTAGAGACACTGGAATAAGGAAAGATTTTTTGAGAAAAACTTCAGCAGCTCTGACATTTGCCAGAAGAATCAATGACTGGGATCTCATCTCATTGAAAACCTTCTGTACAAAAAGAAACCACTGCTAGAGCAAAAAGACAATCTACATTATTGAAAAAAAAAAAAAGGTTTACCAGCTTTTTCCTGACAAAGGACGCTATTTAGAGGATATAAGAAATTTTTAAAAACTCAACCTACCCAAATTTGAAACCCAATTCAAAAAACAGTATCAGCTATAAACATGGGTGCGCATATGTCGCTGTGATATGAATCTTTTAATTCTTTTGTGTATATACCTAGCAGAGGGAAGGCCAGGTCAAATGGGACCTCAAATCACAGCTTTTTGAGGCATCTCCACACTGATTTCCACAAAGATTGTACAAGTCTACACCCCCACCAAGAGTGGAGAAGGGTTCCTTTTTCTCCACAGCCTCGTCAACATTTTTTTTAAGTTTTTTAATCTTTACTAGTACATTACATATACGCATCATAATTGCAATCCATAATGGGGATTGGTACCAGTATAAGAAACAACTTAATTCTCATTTTTCCCATAGCCCTACCCACCCTACCGCCCCACCCCATATACATAAAATTTGTTTCCTTACTTTTTTGTTACATTCTCATCACATTTTCCTCTTCACCCTATATTACACTGAGCATTTTCTATTTCACAATATATAACATACAATACTAGGACTCATTTAGATCTTTATTTTCTCATACCAGAGAAAAGATGCTATGTGTACCTATCTGTGACCTATTTATTTTACTTATGAGGATATCCTCAAGGTATGTCCATTTAAGTATAAATGGTTAAAACTTATCATTTTTTATGTCAGAGTAATACTCCATTCTGTAGAAAAACCAGTCTCCAGTTGATGGACACTAGGGTTGTTTCCAAGATGTAGCAATCACAAACTGGGCTGCTATAAACATGGGTGCACATATGTCACTATGATATAAGTTTTTTTAATTCTTGTGTGTATATACCTAGCAGGGCAATGGCTGAGTCAAATGGGACATCCAATCCGAGCTTTTTCAGGAATCACCAAATTTATTTCCACAGGGGTTGTACGAGTCTACAGTCCCAGCAACCGGGGAAAAGTGTTCCTTCTTCTCCGCAGCCTCGCCAACATTTGCCATTGGTTGATTCTGAAATGGCAGCCATTCTATGTGGAGTGAGATGAAATCTCAATGTTGTTTTCATCTGCATCTCTTGAATGACTAATGATGTTGAGCATTTCTTCATACGCTTCTTAGCTGCTCTTACTTCTTCCTCTGAAAAATATCTGTTCATTTCAGATGCCCATTTTTGAACTGGGTCTTTAAATTTGGGTGGGCTGATTTTTCTTGAGCTCTTTATATATTCTAGATAATAGCCCTTTGTCTCAGGAATAGCTGGTAAAGATTTTTTTCGCACATTGTTGGTTGTCTTTTTGAACTGTTGGTGGTTTCCATTGCTGTGCTAAAGCTTTTTGAAAGAATGAGGTCCCATTTGTTGATTTCCTCAGCCAGTTGCTATGCTATAGAAGTTTTGTTCATGAAGTCTTTCCCTAAGCCAATGTCTTCAAGAGTTGTATCTAACCTGTTTTGCAGTAGGTTTAGAGTGTCTGTTTTAATATTTAGCTCTCTTATCCACTTTGATTTTAGCTTGGTATATGGGGAAAGAGTTAGATCTAGTTTTAGTCTTTGGCAAATTAAAGCCCAGTTTTTCCAGCACCATTTGTTAAAAAGGCTATCATTCCTCCATTGAGGATTTTTGGCTCCTTTGTCAAAGATGAGGTAGCTCTGTGTATCTGGAGTAGTTTCTAGATCTTCTAGTCTACTCCACTGATCCTCAGGTCTGTTACTTTGCCAGTACCACACAATTTGTATCATGGTGGCTTTATAGTATACTTTCAGATTTGTAGTTGTAATACCTCCCACCATGTCCCTGTTGTTTAGAATTGCTTTGGCTATTCTAGGTCTTTTGTGGTTCCAGATGAAAGTTTGGATATTTTTCTTTAGATCTGTGAAATATGCTGTTGGGATTTGAATCATGATTGTGTTTAACGTGTAGAGTAGTTTTGGGAGTATAGCCATTTTGACAATATTGGTTCTTTCTACCCAGTAGCAAGGTATGTCTTCCATTTTTTGATATCATCTTCTATCTCCTTTTTCAGAGTGCTATAGTTTTCACAGTAGAGATCTTTCATCTCCTTTGCTAGATTGATTCCTAGGTATTTAAATTTTTAGGGTGCTATTGTGAAAGTGACTGACTCACGAATTTCTATCTCAATGGGTCTATTGTTTGTGTATACGAAGCTACTGATTTTTGAACATTGACCTTGTAACCAGGTATGCAGCTAAAATTGGCGATTAGGTCCAGCAGTTTTTTAATTGAGTTTTTAGGATCCTCTAGATAGAGTATCATGTTGTCAGCAAATAATGACAATTTAACTTCTTCTTTTCCGATATTTATTCCTTTTACTTCTTTCTCTTGCCTAATTGCTATGGCTAATATTGCCAGAACTATATTGAACAAAAGTGGTGAGAGAGGACATCCTTGTCTTGTTCCTGCTCTTAGTGTGAAAGATTTCCATTTTTGACCATTTAGTATGATACTGGCTGAAGTTTTCTCATAGGTAGCTTTTATTAGTTTGAGATACAGACCATGTATTCAGATCTTCTGTAAAGTTTTGGACATAAATGGGTGTTGTACTTTGTCAAACGCTTTTTCTGCATCAATTGAGATGACCATATGATTTTTATCCTTAAACCTATTAATATGGTGTATAACATTCATTGATTTACTTATGTTGAACCATCCTTGCATTCCTGTGATGAATCGAACTTGGTCAGGGTATATAATCTTTTGATAATTCTCTGTATTCTGTTTTCCAGGATCTTACTGAGTATTTTTGCATTGATATTCTTTAGAGATTTTGGCTTGTAGTTCTCTTTTTTAGTTGGGTCTTGGTCTGCTTTTGGAATCAGGGTAATGGTTGCTTCCAGGAATGAGTTTGGGAGTACTGCTTCCTTTTCAATTTCATTGAACAGTTTCAGAAGTAGAGGCATTAACTCTTCTTTAAAAGTTTTATAGAATTCAGTAGCAAAGCCATCAGGTCTAGGGCTTTTCTTTTTTGGCAAGTTTTGAATTACGTTTTCAATTTCACAGATTGTTATTGGGGCATTTAACATTTCTATATCTTCTTTATTCAGATTTGGGAGTTCGTATGTGTCTAGAAATCTATCCATTTCTTCTACATTTTCCATTTTATTAAAGTATAAATTTTCAAGTAGGTGTTTAGTATCCTCTGGACTTCCTCTGGGTCGGTAGTCATTTCTTTATTCTCATTCCTAATATCATAGATATGGGCCTTTTCCTGCCTTTGTTTAATGAGGTAGGCTAAGGGTCTATCAGTTTTGTTTATCCTCTCAAAGAACCAACTTTTGAATTCATTGATTTTTTGAACCATTCTCTTGGTTTCTGTTGCATTAATTTCTTCCCTGATCCTTATAATTTCTTGCCTAGTGCGAGCTTTGGGTTTGTTTTGCTCTTCTATTTCTAGTCACTTGAGGTTCAGCATTAAATTGTTTATTTGAGCTTGCAACATTTTCTGGATGTAGGCTTTCACTTCTATGAATTTTCTTCGTAGAACTGCTTTCATTGTGTCCCATAAATTTCTATATGTTGTACTGGGTTTATCGTTTAGTTGTAAGAACTGCTCAATTTCTTCCCTAATTTCTTCTGTGACCTATTGCTTGGTCAGCAGTGTTTTGTTCAGTTTCCACATGTTTGTGAAGATCCTGGGTTTCCTTTGCTATTCAGCTCCCATTTCAGGGCACT
>PVIR01032432.1:0-18661 GCA_004026965.1 Petromus typicus
CAATACTGGGTGTGGAGACCCACACCCAGCAGCAACCAGTACCACATACCACAGTGCCGGGCGTGGTGGCTCACGCCTGTAATCCCAGCACTCGGGAGGCAGAGGCAGGAGGATTGTGATGTGAGTTGGAGGCTGAGCTCAGGGCCAGCCTGAACCACAAAGCGAGACCCTGTCTCAAAAAAACCTTAAAAAAAAAAAAGATAACACAATGAACTAAATACTACTGAAATGCCTAACAAAATAAAAATGACCAAGCAAACTAATATGGTACCATAATATAATTTTAAATAGATATGAAACAGTATGTAGAAGGCTGAGGATTTAGCTTAGTGGCATCACGCCCACCTTGCAAGCACTGGCACCAAACGAAAAACATAACAGAACAGTATGTGGAGAACATTATGACCAATTATTTACATTAGTCTTTAGTACATACATTTTTTCCATTATTTATAATTAGTATACATCTACAAACTTTTTTTTTTTTTTGAGACAGGGTCTCACTTTGTGGTTCAGGCTGGCCCTGAGCTCAGCCTCCAACTCACATCACAGCAATCCTCCTGCCTCTGCCTCCCGAGTGCTGGGATTACAGGTGTGAGCCACCACGCCCGGCACTGTGGTATGTGGTACTGATTGCTGCTGGAGTGAGTCTCCACGCCCAGTATTGTTATGTGGTTACCGGGGATCGAACCCGGGCCCTAGCGCTTGCAAGACAGGCGCTGGAACCACTGAGCTATATTCCCGGCCCTCTACAAACTTATTTTTTAAGACAGGGTCTTACTATGTAGTTCAAGCTGGCCTTGAACTCACTATGTAACCCAGGCTGGCTTCAAACTCACAGTGATCCTCAGTTTCCCAAGTGCTGGGATTACAGGCATGTATCAACACACCAGCTACAAACTTTTTCTGAGAAGTGTTCTTTTACAAGATTTAAGATAGTGACAATTCAAAGCAGATCAAACTATGCAAGTACATAGTAAGTGCTTACTAAATATTAAAGAGATGAAGAAAAAACAAAAAAGTCTTGCTTTGACAGTACTGATGAAGTCTAATTCCACCACTAACACCAGGGATTCTCCAAGAAGTGTGTGTCTGTAACATTTAGAGCTGCCACTGACAGAGAGAACTTGCAGAGATTATTTGAAAATGTTTGTGGGTGGACTTGGCATGTAACTCAGTGGTATAGCACTTACCTCGCCTGCACAGTATTTGACCCCCAGCACCACACAATACTTTTGGTTTTGGGTTAGATAAATGGATGATAGCAAAACTTGCTCTTCATTTATACTACTAGCCATCCAAGTGACTCACCATCCACCCAGCAGGTATGCCAGAGGCCACGGTGGCTTGGCCAGTCTTGGCATTCTCATCAAACTTGTCAGCAGTGACAAAGTCAACAGGCAAAGTAATCTTCACACCATTCTTCTCAGCTTTGGACATCAGGTCTTTCACAATCTTGGCTCCCTCTTCATCAAACAGAGAAGTGCCAATCTACAGAGGCCAAGGTGATACAGATCAGCCTCCACTGAGAACACAGATGCCTCACAAAGCAGACCAGCACCACATACAGTACAGAGTATAAAAGAGTAAGGCAAGGACAATAGAAAAACAGCTCACTAAAATAAATTCAAATGCCGAGTTTCAGGGTTTGCATCCAAAGTTGGTTTGCTTTTTCAATTTCTATATCCTACTATTATAATGAAAAGCTATTTCATGTCCACTTGACATTTGTTTCCTACCTCCATGTTGTTGAGCACCTTCAGGAAGGTAAAAGCCATTCCACCACCAATAATCATCTCGTTGACTTTGTCGAGCATATTATTGATCAGCTGGATCTTATCTGCAACTTTAGCTCTACAAGGGAAAGCAAGAATCACCACCAAAAGAACAATTAACTATAAACTGCTAATACACAGAGTCTGAAGTTTTATATTAAGGCAGAGAACAAAGAAATGTCTTTAACAAAAGTAGTACCTAACTTTGCCCTACTTTCCTCAACCCAAAAAGCCAAGTCATTTCAAAGAACTTCATTTAAGATGGGGCACCAGACTAAGAAAGGCTTAGAAAAAACCTACACTTGGGCTGGAGCTGCAACTCGGCAGTAGAGTACTTCCCTAGCACGTGTGAGATCCAGGGTTCAATCCTAAAAAAAGAGTTAAAGGAAAATGGAAAGGAAGAGGAAGAAACAGAGAGGAGGAGAAGGGAAAACAGAAGGGAAGAAAGGAAAGGAAGGGAAGAATCTTACATAAAGAAACCATGGGTTCCAAATAGTTCTGTTTACTATGCCCCTTCAAAATTCACAGGATCCAGATTGCCAGTTATGTCTGAGAAACCTTACTAAGATTGAAGTCCCTGAGCCTACTCAGCACTGCCCTAATCTTAAATCAAGGATAAGAGTGTACATTAGACAGTGAATGATAGGTAAATACTCAACAAAAATCATACTCCTAGTCTACAAATTCATATGTTCAGCTGTGATGAATACATTTGCTTCACAGCATTTTGCTGTTAAATAATCCAGTGTCTCTACTGGGGATAAGCGCTGTTCTAGGTCTCTAACAAACATCCATCAGTGGCAGACAAAGATCCCTACCCTTTTGGACCTTATTTTCTAATAGAGGAAAAAAAGATAATAAATGCCCATGTCCTCTTTTACCTCTCTGTAAGAAAAACATCCAAATTAAAGAGAAACAAAGTAATAGCTCATCTTCATAAACATTCCAGTATATTTAAATCCCACATACGGGCCGGGGATATAGCTCAGTGGTTCTGGCGCCTGTCTTGCAAGCGCAAGGACCCGGGTTTGATTCCCGGTAACCACATACCATACTGGGCGTGGAGACCCACACCCAGCAGCAATCAGTACCACATACCACAGTGCCGGGCGTGGTGGCTCACGCCTGTAATCCCAGCACTCGGGAGGCAGAGGCAGGTGGATTGCTGTGATATGAGTTTGAGGCTGAGCTCAGGGCCAGCCTGAACCACAAAGCGAGACCCTGTCTCAAAAAAAAAAAATCCCACTTACCCTGCCAAATTACCTCGGATCTGTTTCCTTCTTCATTCAATAAAGATACCCTGTGATGGACCCCATGGTAAGATCTATGTCACAGAGGTAAGAACCAAGAGCAGTGTAGGGGAACAGATGTCAAGAGACTAGTGTACACATAAAGATGAGTCACCACCAAGGATAAAAACGAATGATCTAAGTGTCTGATCCAGACAGCCATGCCAAAGAGTAGAAAGCTGTCTTATCCAAGCAGTCTCCATTCAATGAACCTACTTTACCACCTAAAATGTATCTTCCTCTTGACCCTCTATTGGGAAAATTTTCACTAAGCCATTAGAATATCATTATCCCCACACTGCCTTTCCATACAAGAGAAAATACAAAATAGGTATGTGATACAGAGAAATGACATGTACTTTTGGTACCAGGGATCGAACTCATGATCTTGCCCTTGCAAGGCAGTTGGTGGTGCCACTGAGCTAAACCCTCGGCCTAAGAAATGAAATCTAAATGATATAAGGGTATGTTAAACACATAGGTGGGTGTTTTCAACATTATTCCCTGACAAGTAGCATATAAAAGGTTCAAAAACAAGATTCAAAACTGTAACATGTGCCCCTTTGGTGGATCCTTCCCCACTGTTCCCCCTAGAACCATTCTGTACCGTTCTTCCCCAAATCTGTTCCAAATGACTGATCTACATGGGCAACATGGGAACCCCTTGCCTTCTGCTTCCAATAGTTACAGCCAATTGGTTGTGGGAGGAAGGGTATGACATTAGGTGCCACAAAGGAGACAGTATTTCCCTGGGTTCCTCATTTCCAGATGACCATCCCTGTAACCCCTGACCAAAGAGCACAATCCCCATCAGATGGCCTTCTCCACATAACTATCCCTTCTGATTCCTTCTGTTGTGCATTAGGCCTAGGGACGCTGATGGCCAGTCTGAGTGTGCTAGCTGAAAATAAACCACCCAAGTTATGGCTCACAACTAGGCAAACACTACTTAAAGAATAATTTAAGAAAGTTCTTTATACCCGCCCAAGATTGCCAGGAAGGGGCGTTCTGGGTTCTCCAAGGCCTTAGCAAAATAGTTCAGTTCCTTCTTCATCAAAAATCCACCGGCTTTCTGGGGCAAATTGACTCCCACCATAGAGCTGGAAAAGATCAAAGAAATTCAAAATGTGGTCAAACCCTACCATTGTTCCCAGTCTTTATTAAAAAGCTTTGATCATTTCTGAGTCTCCAGTAGACCACAGTTTTCTTCTTTAAATTATAATTTTAAAAACGTTAAGGGATAAGATACAGTTTTTGACTAATACCACAGGGTCAAGGATAAGTATAAAAAGTAATGAATACGGCTGTAATTTTAAGATACCCAATTAGGAGTCTTCAGCAGGTCAAGGGCTGAATCACAGTAAGTAATCAGTTCATGAAGCATAAGGTTTCGTAACATTCCCAAAGAAAGAGATCTGTACAAAATACTCAAAGTTAAAAAGAACAGCTTCTTCCTGAAGCTCCATAAAAAGCTCTAACATTCCCAACATTTTTTACCTCTATGATTTCCTCTTTAAATCAGGCATAGTCAAGGAGAACCACAATGGTAGATTCAGTTAGAGATAGAAGCTGAAAGAAATACAATGTAACAGCAACCTGCTCAAGGGATGGGAACACTGCTCTCAGCTCAGCTCCCAATGGTACCTGTGTGCTCGGTGTGCAGTGCCAAAGGCGTCGTTGACATAGACATCCCCCAGCTTGGAAAGGGAAGCTCGGAAAGCTTCTATTTTGGCTGGCTCAGCTTTAACCTGCAGAGAAGAAAACAACACAAAACCAACATAGAAAATGCTGATAGCTCCAAAGACAACTGTAAAAACATTTCATGCCACCAAGTCTTCTTGAATATCTCCAAAGATCCTGTGTGGATGGGCAGCAATTTTTACAACTAGCAACAAGGTTTGTTCTTTATCCCAAATATTCCAGGTCCTTTGGTCATTTCTGAATATTCCTGTGCTCCCTTGCCTTCCCTCACAACGAAAAGCCTCATATTCCGACCCATGGTTGAACCTCTAATCAATCGAAGCTACTGTGTCCCACTGGTCTTTTCCCAAACAGCAGGCCAAGATTCTCATTATCCTTACTTACTTCGTCATTTTAACGTGTTCTTCTTATAAAAGTTACTATGACTCAAGGTGCTAGCTATTAAGCCTTTTTGTAAAGGGAAGAAGCCTTCACATACATTCCTCATAAAAAGCAACAAGGCCAAGAGACGAGTGCCTCAGAAACATTTTACATTTATTACAGAGGAAATATTTCAACTTCCCTGGAAGTTACGCATCTGAAAAAGAAAGAAATACATTCCTACGAAGTGTGGAAGCAGTGTAAGTGAAAGACAGGACTTTGAGATGTCAGCTCATTGCTGGACAGTCCCGAAAGAGGGAGAGAAAGCAGGACGGCAGAATGAACAAGTTCAAGAGTCTCTGGCAGGTAACTGAGCCAAATGTACAGGACCTGAGCCAGATGAAGGGGGATATGGTACAAGAGAATACACAGCGCAGGGTACATACTCATTTTAGTCACTGTCTACTCCCATCTTTTACATCCAGGAGGTAAAGGAGTCTGTCACAAATAGCTTTCTTCTTTTTTTTTTAGGTTTTTTTTTTTTTAGGTTTTTTTTTTTTTTTGAGACAGGGTCTCACTTTGTGGTTCAGGCTGGCCCTGAACTCAGCTTCAAACTCACATCACAGCAATCCTCCTGCCACTGCCTCCCAAGTGCTGGGATTACAGGCGTGAGCCACCATGCCCGGCACTGCGGTATGTGGTACTGGTTGCTGCTGGGCGTGAGTCTCCACGCCCAGTATGGTATGTGGTTACCAGGGATCGAACGCAGGTCCTTGCGCTTGCAAGACAGGCGCCGGAACCACTGAGCCAAATCCCTGGCCCCAGATCAATACAAATTTAAGCCAGGACTACATAATGACTTCAAGGCTACCATGGACTACAGTGTGAGACCTTGCCCTCAACCAAAAATATTTCTGTTTAAGGACAAATGGGATAAATGGAAATCTCTTCATGAAAAGATGCCATAGAAACAATAATCATAAGAACTCATTTTTTTATCTGCCAGATTGATGTAGAAACATGAGTAAAGTAAGAATTTTAGGACTGGAGATCTAACTCAGTGGTACAGCACCTGCCTAGCGTATGTGAGGACCTGAGTTCAACCCTTAGTACCTAAATAAATTTTAATGGAACAAAAATTATGTCTTCACTTTCCTTTTGAACTTATGACTAGCTCCTGAAATTTCAAGCCCCAGATGCCATTAGACAATAAATGTAAAGTGAATTAACTAAAAAGTCAGACTAGCATAGTTCATCTTCCTGAATAAAATGTTCTGCATCAATTTTCTGGTCGACTCTGCCATCTCTAAGCCTTTTAAGAGTTCATGCATCTTGAGTTTCAGTTTCAAAGGGCACCAAATTTTAGATCAGCATTTGACTCCTACTACTGTAGCAAGACCAAGCCAAAGGCAAGATAAGGCAAGATCAGGGCCTGGGCTGCTAAGAAAAGAAACTGCTTGAAAGCAGGCACTCCAGATGACCTTAAGAAATGTCAGAAGTCAAAGAGGACTGAGATGCCAGCCTCGGGCCATCTTACCCTCCCAGACAAAAGGGCAAGAGGGGAAAATACTAAAACGAACCTTCTCCTTACCTTCTAGCCAACCAGTAAATTCAAAATCATCATCAAAGAGCCATTTTACTGAGTTCTGGTTGTCCAGTCATAGACATCTTTTTTGTGGGCTAACTACGGCTGCTTTTGCAGGACACTGGCAGAGCTGAGTGCATCCAACAGTTACTATATATAGTTGCAACTGATTATATGACTCCCAAAGCCTGAGGTATTTATTTACTCTCTAGACCTTTATAGGAAAAGCTTCCCCTCTTTCTTCTTTTTATTCCTTCTTTCTTTCATGTGTATGGTACTGGGTATCAAATGTAGTGCCTTTGCCCTGAGATACATTCTCAACCCTTTCTTATTTCTTATTTTTAGACAAGTCTTACTAAGTCAGTAAAGTTGGCCAGGCTGGGCTAGAATTTGGGATCCTCCCGCCTCAGCCCCCTAGAGTGCCATGCCCTGAGCAAAAGATTTCTGATCTAGGGCCAAGGATTTAGCTCAGTGGTTCCAGTGCCTGTCTTGCAAGCACAAAGACCCGGGTTCAATATCTCATCTCCCCCCATCAACCACATACAATACTGGTTGTGGAGACTCACACCCAGCAGCAATCAGTACCACATACCACAGTGCCGGGCGTGGTGGCTCACGCCTGTAATCCCAGCACTGGGGAGGCAGAGGCAGGAGGATTGCTGTGATGTGAGTTGGAGGCTGAGCTCAGGGCCAGCCTGAACTATAAAGCGAGACCCTGTCTCAAAAAAAAGATTTCTGATCTAATGGACTGAGCTGTAATGCCCAGTACTAACTTGAACCAAATGACTGCTTTTCTGAAACTTAATTTCTTTTATTTTTTTGAGATTTATTTTACACTTCCTTAAGACTTTCAAAGAAAAATGGTTTATAATTCGTAAGAAAATGTTTTAAATCCAAGGTAGTGTCACCATCACTAAACCCTCTCATACCCCAATAGTGGGCTGGGATTTAGCTCAATGGTGCCACATCTGCCTGGCAAGTGCCAAGGTCCTGAGTTCAATCCCTAGTACTGCAATTAAAAAAATATTACCCTCCTATCCCAATAGTTATCACAGATTTTTCAAAGGTATTTCAAAACCATTTCAGCATGAGGACTTCTGGAATGCTATTCTGTCCCTTGACCTGAGTGACGGTTACAAAGTGTGCTTACTTTGTAATAATACATCAAGCTATACATTTGTACACTGTTGTGTGCGTATATCCATAGAAAGATGTGTAAGGAAAAAGAAAGAAACATGAGCTTCTCTGTTGTTCAATCAGTCTTACAGATTCAGGCCCTCACACCCAATAATGTCAAAAATCACAAGTCCTACCTTGTTCCCAGAAGCATCTTTTCCCTTCCCCTCCTCCTCCACATGAAACCTGAGGTTCTCCAGCAAGATGACAGACCCAGCTGCTGGGTTACTACAGGCTTGCTCTACTTCTGGGCCCACACAGTCCTTCAAGAATAGAACATCCCTTGGGGAAGCAAGAGATGAGAATACTTCAACAGTCTGAAAATCAAGAACCAGTAACAACCTGCCTCCAATCTCTCCTCCCACAGTCCACCAGCACCAAAGCCTGGCACTTACTTGCCCAGCAGAGATTTCAGTTCTACAGCAACTGGCTGTAAGGAATACTTGTCAGGCATGGGGACACCATCAGGCCGGCCCAGGTGGCTCATGAGAACAACTGACTTGGCCCCATTGTCCAAGCAGAATTTGATGCTTGGGACAGCAGCCTTGATTCTGCAACACAAAAAGAAGGAAAGAGGGAAAAATGGAGAGAAGCAGAGATAGGAAGGAAAAAGAGACAGCAAGCAAAATTATTCCTAGCAATTGATAGACTTCATTCATGATTTCATAAAACAAAAAGACTCTTTTCTTCTTCACATCCTTCAAATCTACCATCAGCAACTCAAGTTTGTATTAACGAGAGGAAGTTCAATGTAATGCTAACTTTTCACTTAAGACTGTAATCTGTCAATTTGCCCTTGCGCAGAAAAGTTAGTATAGCAGGCCTGACGCTGCTCTCTGTAGAAGAACCTGCTGCTTAGAAGGTTCGCCCTTGGGTAATGTCTAAGAACTTGGCTTTCACTGGGTTCCCTCAGCTCACCATCTGACAATGGCCGCTCACTGTCCCCGAACTGTCCATACAAACAGGGTAATTCATGTTGGAACACATGGTACCCCCCAGAAGCCTGAAACTCGTGCAGTTGCTAGGTAAAGGGCACCTATGTGACCAGCTTCCCTAAGTGTTTACCCAAAGGCAACAAAATCAGCACGCAACATACCCACGTGCCCAGGTTTACTACCGCACTATGGAATCCACCGAGGTATCCATCAACAGATGGAGAGATAAAGAAAATATGGCATATATCCCAAATCTGGTATTATTCAGCAATAAAAAAGAATGAAATCTTGTTATACATATACTACCTGTTCTCACTTATGTGGAATCTTTTTGTTTTTTTAAGACAAGGTCTGGCTTTGTAGTTCAGACTGGCCCCCGGACTCACTATGTAGCCCAGGTGAGCCTAGAACTCACCACAATCCTCCTGCCTCTGCCTCCCAAGTGCTGTCATATGTGGAATCTAAAAGGAATTCAATCTGAAAGTAGAACAGTGACTACCAGGGACTAGGAGTCAGGGGAGCTGGATATGATCAATGCACACTATGCACATATCTGGAAATAGCACACTAAATCTCATAAATATGTAAATTGAATATGTATTAAAGAATATAAATTTTAAAATCTTAGGAGCTGAGCAGAAACACTACATAGTAATTTCTACATGTTTTACTATACAGAAAGGGAGCCTATCCCAGATGTTTCTCTGTCCTTTATTCATGACAAGTAAATTTCTAATCTTTCCAGTGTGTTGCAGAATATGCAAATCAAGACGGTTTAAAGCTTCCATGTACAAGTAGCTTGCCCTGCAGTATAGCAGGAATAGGTTTGACAAAATGCCAAGCCCTATTCTGGGACTAATCTCTAAAATTATTCTGAATCTAGATCTACACTATTTAAAATGGTAGCCTTAGTCATGTATGCATATTGAATTCTAGAAATGAGATTAGTACAAATTGAGATATTCTATATAAATATAATGTATATGCTGAAAGCCAGGCATGATGGCGCATACCTGTAATCCCAGCATTCTGGGAGGCTCAGGCAGGAAGATCCCAAGTTTGAGCCCAGCCTGAGCAATTTAGTGACTATCTCTGTACACAGGCCTTGGGATGGGTCCCCGGTACCACAAGAAAAAATTGCTTCTTGGAGACTTCAAACAAGTTAGATATCTCTCTAATTTTTATAATGATATATATTAATAATTATTTTAGACATAAGATTAAATAAAATATGGCTCATCGTATATTTCTACTAGACAACACTGGTCTAGCTGGTTAGGAAATACCTTTGTAGCTCATACCTGTCATTTAAAATAAAAAACCTAGGCAAAAGCAAAAGCAGTAAAACCTCTATTTCTGAAATTAGAATTCAAGGCATTAATACAGCTAACCTGAAGATTTTTTTTCAAGTCTTTACCCTGTGTTTTAGAAGCAAAAACAAATCAAAATTCTTGAAAGCTAACTTTTATCTGGAACATCTGGGATAGGATCTTATAAAACTACATGTAAGCTTCTAAACTGAATACTAATCTATCCTGGTGTGGCAGGGGAGGGAGAATTTCAGTGCCATCATTTCTCTCTTCACTGGTGCTGGATCAAAGCATTCAAAAGTATCTCTAGACCACAATTTAAGTTTCAATAAAAATTTGTTTACTTAAATTAAAACAACATAGAAGCTTAATAATAGATACTACAATTCTTATTATCCACAGTTCTTCATTTTTTACAAGAACCAGTTGACCTTAAAATCTGATATTCTGTAAAAAGGAATAACTTCAAGTTCTTCAAGTTAAAAAATAAAGGGCATATTTCTAAGAATGACTTTTTTCTACTTGTATCTTCTTGTAAATAAAGAAATATTTGAATTCCAACAACCTCATACAAAGAAGACCAGATGGCCAGTTAGTAGAAAGCCAACATCGTAGGGCTTAAGTTGCTATTTCCACACTATGAAAGAAAAACCACTTTACCCTGTGTGCTCATACCTACCCATCTTACAGCCAGCCCAGGATTAGCAGAGACCTTACCTTTGGTTGTTGGTGATCTGGTTGTTCTTCATAGGGACATTGAAATCCACTCTAAAAAAGAAAAATTACAGTTTCAAGGTTACTATCGACTCACTGTTCACTCAGAGATTCACTCAGAGAAGTACAAAAGTACTTAGAGTACACCAGTTAAATAAGCTTGGACGTTCAAATTTCACCCTAAAAATTATCAACGGTGTTAAAAGTCAAGAGAGTAGTTAGCCACGAGGAAGAGGGTGGAAGTGGTAACTGGGGCAGAACACCAGAAAGAAGCGACCGTGTGCTTGTTTCGTGATAATTTTTTACCTTATGATCAGTGTCCTTTTAGACGTGTATCTCATCATTTAAAAATATTTTTTTTAAATAAAACCTTATTTAAATTACAGGAAGTAGCCCTGAAGACCTGGGAGGATAAAAGCATGTCTGTCTGAGCCGGGACTGACAGCAGCCTGAGGAGCAAGAACAAAGAATAATGCACCCTGATTCCGATTCTCCTGACACCATTTCCCGGTCCTTGGGAAGCTAGCACCACTCACGGAAAAAAATTAATTGGAAAAATAAACCACATCAAGAGATCATTCTTTTTAAAGAAAGCCTATGGTTGAAAAGTCTCAGAAAAAACCCAGAGTCTGCAGTACCAAGTTCACAAAGTATCCTTCGAGCAATATATAGACAACACAAATAAAATAACCTCTTTCAAAAAGCTTGAGAGGAGGATTAAGATGTGCCATTAGAAGGAAAGGGATCAAGATGGCACAAGCTGGGCCAGGGAGTTAGCTCAGTGGTTCCGGCGCCTGTCTTGCAAGCGCAAGGGCCTGGGTTCGATCTCCGGTAACCACATAACAATACTAGGCATGGAGACTCACCCCAGCAGCAACCAGTACCACATACCACAGTGCCGGGCGTGGTGGCTCACGCCTGTAATCCCAGCACTCGGGAGGCAGAGGCAGGAGGATTGCTGGGATGTGAGTTGGAGGCTGAGCTCAGGGCCAGCCTGAACCACAAAGTGAGACCTTGTCTCAAAAAACCTAAAAAAAATAAATAAAAGATGGCACAAGCTGATAATGTGCTGCAGTTTTTCCTTTTTTACAATACTTCCCGTTTTTCTCCCTTCTGGTACTGGAGAGTGAATTCAGGGCCTCTAAACTGAGCTGTATCTGCAGCCCCTTTTACTTTTAAGCCAAATTTTGCTAAACTGCTAACTTTCCCAGGCCAGGCCTAAATGTGTGATTCTCCAATGTGTGATTCTGCTGCCAATTATAAGTGTGCATCTGTAATGCCTAGCTGCAGTACCATTTTAAAAAACTAATTATTTGAAATCCTTGCCTACATCATCGTGTCTAAAGCGATGATGCACAGTAGCTATTTTTAAGGCCTAAATTTTGTGTGCCAACATCGTTTTTTTTTCTTATCTGTATAATGTGGACAATAGTATTCATCTCACAGAAAACAAGTAAATTAGCACTCGGTAAACTGCTTAGAAGAGTAACGGGCACAAAGTGTCATACATCTGTTAGCTATTATTACATAGTTCATTGCTTCTCCAATCTATAATTCTGTGATGTGAAAGACAGATCAACCATTACTAAAAAGAGCTAGCACTACTCATTAAGGTATTAATCACAAGGAAAAAAGACCTAATCAAGACCACTGCTGTCCTTAGTCATAAAACTCTATCACCCCTCTGCCTTTACACTACTCCTGCCTTTCTAGAGCCGAGGGCTGCCAGAAAATTACAAAGTCGTACAGACCTACTGAAAAGAACAATCAATCCCTCTATGGCCTACGCCTGAGCTCCAGTCCACCCCAGGGGAAAGTAGCCTTGCCTCTTAAAGACGGACTGGCAAAAAGTTTTATATTCCAACATTTTAAAAGAAAATCTTCAAAATTAAAAGCAATATGCCTGTGAAGAAAAAAATACGCTCTACTTGGTTTTAGGGCACTTGCTTCTAAGAGTCTTTCTTAAATGTCCTGGGCAAAGATCTTTGCCAACCAGAAAGGACACTCCAAAGAGGATGGAGTATCCTCTTACCATGGACTATGCTCCCCTGGAGAGTCTCTCAAAAGAACTCTTGGTCAAAGGGCTAATGCAGGGCCAGGGATGTAGCTCAGTGGTTCCGGCGCCTGTCTTGCAAGCACAAGGACCTGGGTTCAATCCCCAGTGACCACATACAATACTAGGCGTGGAGACTCATGCCCAGCAGCAATCAGTACCACATACCACAGTGCTGGGCATAGTGGCTCACGCCTGTCATCCCAGCAGTTGGGAGGCAGAAACAGGAGGACTGCTGTGATGTGAGTTTGAGACAGCTCTGGGCCAGCCTGAACTACAAAGCGAGACCTTGTCTCACCCAAAAAAAAAAAAAAAGGGCTAATGCCATAAGGCTAAGCGCAAGCTACCCTTGCGGCATTCCTCCCTACTCCTAAACCTCACAGGATGGAGGATCTCTAGGCAGAAACAGCCAAAACTCCATTGCTCCTATCTAATTTAACATGGAGTCAACTTATTGAAGTGAGTTGAGTTTGCTTTCTCTCTTCCTTGCTCTCTGTATTACTTCCCTTATCTCCTGCTCTCAACAATTCTGCTGTTGGCTTCTCTGAAGACAACACAGCAACTCTTCCTTCCTCTACATCCTATAGGCTGCAATTATGGAAAATTTGCACCTTTTGCTTTTCCTCTTCCCTGAAACATTTCTAAGGTTTGTGTCAGGTATAAATTCAGGTATTATCAAACACACCTCAGAATGGCTATAAAAAAGTGATATCAACAAAGCTGGTAAGGATGCAAGGAAAGTGATCATTCATACAGGACTGGTGGGAATATGAAATAGTGCAGCGGCTTTAAATAACAACCTAGAGATCTCTCAAAATGTTAAATATGAGGTAGGAGTATAGCTAAGGAGTAGAGCAGTTGCCTAGCATGCACAAGTCTCTGAGTTCATCCTTAACATGATGGGGGATGGGTGAGAGTATTAGATACGACCCAATAGTTCTACTCCTAGAAGTTAAGAGAAAGTACAGCGTACGTCCCTATCAAGACTTGTACAAGATCGTTCATAGCAGCTTTATTTGGAATAGTCCCAAATTGGAAACAACCAAAATGTTGTAAAATGGATGATTAAACAAACTAGGCTATACCTACACCATGGAAAACTACTCAGTTACACAAAAGAATGTACAGTTGATACATGTGACAACTTGGATAAATTTTCAGATTATCCTGAGTGTAAAGACGATTCCAAAGTTACATACTGTGTGGTTTCATTTATACAATATTTTTGAAATGACCAAATTTTAGAAACCGAGTACAGTAATTACCAGGAGTTAGGAACAAGATAGCGAGACTAGAAAGGGGTAGGATGAGGCAAAGTCCTAGAGATGATTAAATAGTTCTATATCTTGATTAGGGTGGTATTCATACAAATCTATGTAATAAAATGGCATAGAATTGTATATATATTTACCCCAATGTCCATTAACTCCGATTTGTAATTTAAAATGTACTGTAATTATGTAAGATGTAGCCATTGGGAGAAAGTCAGGGAACATAAAGGACTTTCTGTATAATCTCTGCAACTTCCCATATATCTATTATTTATTTCAAAATAAAGCCTCAAAAATATCGATTTGGTTGGAATAAGAATATCAAGTTCGTATTACTTGAAATCTCAGAGTAACAGGTCCAATTTCATTAAAACTTCTCAAAGAAACTAGGTACATCAGTGCTTTCCTGTCCCTCTCTGGAAAATTGGGGTGTCATGGCTGCCCAGAAGCTTGTTTCCTCTGCTCTCGGCTTTTTCTTCATCTCTTTCCACTGCATCGGGCTGTTGCTTAACAAGTTACAACAAGTTAGAAAAAAAAACAGGTTTTTTAAAAAAAACAGGCAGGGACAAGGAAAAAGGAAGCGCTTTACAAGCAACCAAAGGATGACTGGCAACGTCTGAGAGAGAAATAAACGGAAATGACATTGCAAAAATAAGCAGGAAATTTACTCAAAGGGACTGTAAAGTAACTGGAATCCTAAAAAAAAAAAAACTGAGGTTGAACCTGGTATATTTAACTAGTCAAAAGTTTTTGACTATGGAAAGTTCCTCCCAAAAATCAATTTCCCTTGGCTACTCAAACCAGGGGACTAGACAAGTCAGCAAACACCAGTTACCTTCACGGGACAAAGAGAGGCAGCAAGTAAAGCAGCGACTCATGACACAGTAGGAGGCCCCACTCCCGAGGCGCTGCCAGAGGCACTGAGGCAAACAGACATTGAGCTGACAGTGCAGGGCTGGCCAGGCTCCCCTGGAAAGCCTTCCTACAATGTGCCTCGGTTCAAAGGAGATGCATTCATAATCAAGGAACAAAGTACCTTTCTATCCTCTGCCTAAGGAAGTATAATTTATCCCGGTTACAAAGGGAAATTGATTGCTTATAACCTTCAACAGACAACAAGGCCCCTTTCAACCTGTCCTCGATCATTAGTATTTAAAGGATCTGATTGGTAGCCAAAACCTACGGTCTAGTCCTTGCTCCACCAACTTGCTAGTTCAGTAACCTTGAACAAGGTCATTTTCCATCAGCAAAACAGAACTGGCCAATCATTTCAAAGCTCAGGGTTAATCTGTGTTAAATGAAACTACTAGGTGCGGAGAAGAAGAAATGAGCACCTCCCCCAGTCCCACCCCAGCCAACCACGGTAATTCCTCAAGCCAGTTTCTCAGCGGAGAGGAGATAAACCCCAGGACTGCTGACCAGCATGATGCTCCCGCTCCTTATCTTTCAGCTGCCACACGCCATCTGGAAAAATCATCCTTGAGCACAGTGGAGATAGGAAGGAGTTAAATCCAAGAGTTAACATCAGGCCAGTGCCTGGCTGTCCTGATTTTTTTCCGTCCGTCGCCTTCCCTTAGGATGGTAAAGGGCCAGACAGAGCCATCGAGGTGCCTGGGATTCCCACTGTGCCCAGATTACAAAGTCTGTCCACTCGGGAAACATGGACATCAGCTGTTTCTCCTGGACATTAAACCACTGTGCTCTGTCTATCTCCATAATAAGGCAAAGGTCACCTACAGACCAATACTGGCCATAAAAAGAAAAAAAGAGTAGGAAAGAGATACACGAACTTTCAGGTGTCGTGGAGTCCTCTAATTCCTAAATATCCTCATACTTTTAAAGCAGGGGTCAGTGGAGATCTCCTGCCTTATGTCTGATAATATCCAAAGGATGCCCTGACTAGAACTAGCCCAAATTATTGAAAGAGCTGCATCATACCATTCACATAACTACTTAGCAATCAACCACTTCTCAAAAAGGTCAAGGCCGCACAAAGCCGACCAATGCAAACCTGTAAGGCACAATCATCAAAACTACTGCTCTGCTCTGCTTCGCTGATGGAGGAAGATCACAACATGGGCCATTTAACAAGAGCTCGTATCAAAATGAAAAGTTTTAAAAAGCTAGAAATGCAATTCAGTGGGAAGGCCTTGGGTTAATCCCAGGTTAAAAAAAAAAAAACCAAACATTCTTGGACTGCTCAAGGCAAGCCCATCGGTTAAGTACCTAACAATGTCCAGCCATGCACAAATGTACTAAACCTTACAAAAAGGACAAAGCAAAAGTTTCTCAGCACCAGGCCAGTAGTCAGGGCAGCTATGGAAGAAGCTGCATCAATGACCAGGGATCCCCACGTGCAGGAGAGAACACCGACCACCTGGGGAGGCTTCCTCACTTCTAACACTCACACCTCCACAGCCACACGTGGGGGTGGGGGTGGGGCTGAGGCTGGACGACCTCCAAATCCGAGCAGACGTACCACGTACCACCTGCTCCACCGCTACCAGGCATGTGCCACAACCCTGATACAACCCCATACCCTGCAGTCCAACGACTCTGTAGGCAACAGAGAGCTAGTACGTAAGCTCTGCGAGGCCTGGGCGGGAGGGCGCCCCACCCTCCAAGCCCACGTCTTTAGGAAGGTTCCAATCTTTAACATTTAGAGGCACTCTTTTAACATACAAGGACGTTTCATATTCTTTAAAAATTTTTATTGGTCCATATTTGCAATACCTAATGAAAACAATCAACAGGAACCTCTGAAATGCGGGCCTTTTCTAGTCTGTCTGGGATAGGGCGATGGAGGAGAGGAAATTAGCCAAATGACCTTTCAAGGTCCCTTCCTCGGGCCTAGAGATTTGCAGGATAAGCATTAAGTCCCACCTCGCTGGCTGGGAGCTGGAGATGATGAAACTGTATTTCGGGTATCAGAAAGAAAGCAGGATGGGTCTCAGCAATCTGAGCTCTTTCTCAATAATCAGATCCGCTCCCAAAATTTGGTGACTACAGCCGCTTTCTGAGCTGGAAAAAATGCGGCTCAGGTCAGGAACCATCAACACCCGGCACTGCTCCAAGCCCCCCCCACACACACACACACACCCGGCAGCGTGGCTCAGCACTCTCAGGACCCCCAGGACCAGCTGCAAGGTAAAAGCAACTTTGGGCAGACAAGATAGCCGAGTGAGCCCGAGCTGGACAGGCCTGCGGCAGATGTAGAATTACCTCATAACGACCCTCTTCCCCTTCACTTCCAGCTTGTCCAGAGTCAGCTTGTTAGAAAGAGACATTTTGGTGAGAGGGCGCGAGAGGCCGGGGACTACGGGCAGACAATGGTCCGCAGAGCGCCTGGGACGCGTGCAGACTGCGGCGCACCGCGTGGGCCCGGGCGGAGCCTTCGCCTCCCCGGCACGCCCGGCCTCCGGCACCGCCCCTTCCCGGCTGCGGCTCGGGGCGCGCCTAGCAGAGCCGCTGCTATTGGCCGCGACCCGCAGGGGCCGGCGAGCTGCAATTGCTCCAGCGCTCCGTCCGTCTGCGGAGGTACAGCGGTGGGACGTGCGGGTTCCGCTTGTCACGTCCGGCACGCAGGGAGCGGGGAGAACCTTCCGGACTAGGGGCGGTGCCGGGAGGAGCCGCCAGGGGGAAGGGCGCCGAGTGGCGCTGTGCAATGGACGTGGGGAATGTGCAAGGTCCGCGGCCTCTCTCGCCAACTTCTGGGAGCTGCACCCCGACCCCTGCAGCGGTCCCGCAAGACTGGCTTGAGAAAAGCACACTGCCTAGGCGATGAAATTCCCCGCGACTCCAACAGGATCGATGCATATGCCATCTCCTTTGGAAACCTCTGGTTTCCTGGTTCCCAGAAATAGAATTGTGCTACATACTGATATGTTGTCTAGACTTCTCAAAAGTCGAGGAAAGCCTAGGTCTTTCTGCCCCTTACCTTTTCTAGTAATAAAAAAGCAAGATTCTGTTTATATCGTGAGGCTGTGGTTCTTTTACCATTGGGTGTACATTTGCAATTCTTTGCTGATTGTACACAGGAGCCTCGAGCCTTATCTGCTAGATCCATCATCCCATGGTATTATATAGACTCTAGGTCTGGCTGGCCGAGGCTTGAATCTACCACTTAAAAGTTCTGAAACTAAGCAAGTCACTAACCCTCTTACTTTGGAGTTTTGTTAACATTAAATTAATCAACATATGAAAAATGCTGTATGTTTGTTTTTTTTGTTTTTTTGTTTTTTTTTTTTAGGTTTTTTGAGACAGGGTCTCGCTTTGTGGTTCAGGCTGGCCCTCAGCTCAGCCTCAAACTCACATCACAGCAATCCTCCTGCCTCTGCCTCCCGAGTGTTGGGATTACAGGCGTGAGCCACCACGCCCGGCACTGTGGTATGTGGTACTGGTTGCTGCTGGGTGTGGGTCTCCACACCCAGTATTGTTATGTGGTTACCGGGGAATCGAACCCGGGCCCTTGCGCTTGCAAGACAGGCGCCGG
>PVIR01032433.1:0-18657 GCA_004026965.1 Petromus typicus
CATTTCTGAGGACCCTGGAGACTGGGCTTCAAACTTCTCTATTTCCCTTCCCCCTGTGTTACCTTGAGGTGAGGATCTTTGTATCTGAGACTTTGAGTGTTTCCTCATCTCTGACCTGCCCTGTTTTCTGGTGCTGTTTGTTGCAAGTCACTTTCCTCCTAATAGTTAGGAACCTTAAAATAGCAGTGTTTCCTGGGTTGTTCTTTGCAATCTGTATTGAGACCTAAAGAAAAACCCCTAATTCTGGCACACCATATGAGGCACTCAATCAGTACAGTCAGAGCACCTTCTCCTGTCTGCTTTAGAGGCAGGAGGGCTATGGCTCCTGAACTGCTACAATGGCACTGCCTGAGGTTCCAATGGGCCCACCTGCTCACCAATACAGAGTCTCTGGGCTCACTTGTGCAGTTGGCCTGGAGGCCAGTATGCTGTAGGCCCTGTGCAGCTGCAATGGTAGGGGCTGATGTTCCAACAGGCCCACCTACTCACCAATATAAGGTGGCTGGATGTGCTTCTGCAGTTTCCATGGAGAAAGTCAGACTCTGACCTGCTAACCTCAGTCCCTGAGCGCTATTCCGGTGTGGGCCTGGAGACCAGTACGCTCCAACACTGGTGCAGATTCGGTGGCAGAGTCACCGTTTCCCAGCCACCCACTGCTAAATTCAGTCCCTGGGCACTCTTCTGGCATGGGCCTGGAGGCTAATAAGCTCCAAGCCTGGCGCAGATTCGGTGGCACAGTTGCCGTTTCCCAAGCTGCCTGCTGCTAAGCTCAGTCCCTGGGCCTGGTGATCCCATTCTTTTCCTCCACAGAACTTGAGGAACTTGTAAGTTGGGCAGAGACAGTGGTAGGAATCTGCTACTTCGTTTGATTCTTTTCATATCATTGTTCTGTGTACAAGCTTTTCCATGGGCCTGTGCAATGGCTGACAACGTCTTAAAAACCATCCTCATGGTACTGAGAGTTGAAGGGGGAAAGGTTCTTATAGATGTAGATTTATAAGCTAAATCAAGCATGGGTCACATACCAGGTTTGTGCCTGTGAATAATGATGTCTCAATTTTGTCCTTTACTGTCCATGCCTCAGCTAACTACATTACTGCACTGTTATCATTTAGTTTCTTATAAGGATCCTATATTAGCTTTCCTATTGCTGAGACTTGTGCCCCAACAAAGTACCAGCCACTTCTTAATCTAGTCAAGAAGAAACACAGTTTTATTGATGTGCAGTTGGAAGGGTAGTTGTTCTGCTTCCGTAGTCTCCTAGGCTGCAAGCATCTGTCCAAATCTTTTCTTTAGTAATTCATTTCTAAATGTGGGAGCTGCTCCTCATAACTCAGAATAGCAGGTTCACAGAACTGCATCCAGTGCCCTCTTATGTACCTAACCCTAACTCAGCCTTTTCTTTTGCTTATTCAACCCCTGAAGTAATCAATGGCCTTTTTCGTCTTCCAGCTTTCCAATACTATATTGATGTCAAGAATACCTGGATTAATTCATGTCTTACTGACATATCCAATATAGTTTGGGGTTGCTCCAACAAAATACCCAACATCCCAAGTTAAAAGGAACAGGATTCATTAAGCTCACAGTTTATAGAGGTTTCAGTTCATAATTGGCTTGTTCCAAGGCAGAGTGGCACATGGCAGGGAGGTGTTACAGAGAACAAACAGTTCATGATGCCATATGGTAGCAGAAGCAACAAGAGCCTTTAACAGTGCCCCTCTGCCCTCTCTGTTCTACCTAGACCACTGGGATTAGTGCTAACCAAACACTCACATGTAGTGGATTAGTACCCCCACTCCTGACTCAGCCACTTCTGGAAAAGAAAGCACTACCTCATCCACATAAGGTTTTGGGTGGGCATCTAAAAATAAGCAACAACACATTTTTATTTAATTAGTGGACCCTGAAATTTACAGAGTCAGGGTCAATAACAAAGCCAGAGTATAACTGTGTCTAGTCAAGTCTGGGCCATATGCCTAAATCCTGTAGCATGAGATGTGTTCTCTTGGGAGGGAAGAGATAGGTAAGGGAAGTGGCACTAGTGACTAGCTATAGTAACATAGACTTTTTATCATGACAAACAGTTTGGTATTTTTTATGAGGTCTTAATCTATTTTGCACTGTTATGAAAGACTACCCAATATTCCACTTCTCAGGGCTGTTGCACTGAGCATTGAGTTTCCAACACATGTTCTTAGTGGGACATATTCAAACCACACCATATGGTGAACCAGGGACAAGTCCAGGGACTATAGTAAATAAAGAGGGGAAGTGAGACTAAGGGAGGAGTTGTGTTCTGAGATGGGCATTCAGATTTTTTGTGCTAATGGGGAGAAATGATTAGAAGGGAAGTTGTGGAACCCAGAGGTAAAAGGTACAAGGGATGATACTAGGCTTAAAAAAGTGTGAGAAGGGCCGGGGATTTAGCTCAGTGGAATTCACCTCTGCTGGTTTCCTGCTCATCTTCAGGGAGATTGGGAGAGGATGGAGTGGGGCAGAAATCTGAGGAAAGAGAAGGTGTGAAAAAGCCCACTTGTATAGGACAAGTTCATTGAAATACAGAGGTGTTCTCAGAAACAGAGGTGTAATCAGCACATTTGAATTGGTAATCATGAATTTGTAAAGGTACCAGATTTCCTTCCCAAGAAAGTTTTTTATTTAAATTTCATTACAGAAATGATGTCAGAGGCTGGGCCACGAAACCCAGCTGGGGTAATTGGGCACCATCTACCAACTGAAAAGACTTGTTAGCCATGAACACAGAAGAGCCACTCCCATGACTGATATGAGATTGGGCTGAGTGCTGTACCAGGTACCAGTCTTCTGACACGAATCTTGCCAAATCTGGCACCAGACATCAAACTCTGGCATGAAAACAAGCCACACCTAGCACCTGATAGCAGCCTTCTAGCCCGAGGTTGGGTGGGACCGACTGGACCAACTGTCGGAGGAGATTTAGGAGGTGGAAATGATTGACATTGGCTGCTGCTGTCTTCTTGAGACCATCCATTCTGCTTGCAGGAGATGTCTTCTCTTTTTCCTTGAAGGTGGTCTTTTCTTCTTCAGTGCTTCTGTGCTTCTTTACTGCTCCTTTTCTTCTTGTTTTGACTCTAAAAAGCAGTCATCTTTCACCTTTGCCACTGGTCTGGATCAATTCTTTGGGACAATAAAAGCCTTGAAAACATTGCTGGTCTCCTATTATCAGGTCCCACTCGATAATAGGAGGGAGGAAGTTTAGAGTTAAAGAGTTCTGAGTAAGGTGATAGTTCATCCTAGCGATTTGATAATTAAAAATGTGGTAGAAATGTCAACAAAGGAGTTTTAGGTTTGAGTGAGAGAATGATTGAGGTAATGGGTTGTTAGAATAAATACTAAAGGGAGCCAAGGAAAAGATATAAAGTAGAGCTGAGAAGGGTTGCAAAGTCCAGGCGATCAGAGCAGGATCCCACTGGAAGGATTGAGCAGGCACCTGGAAGGTCACATAGCATGTATGTAATTTACTGTAAAGTGTTGATTTACAGTCTAGGTGTTGATCCAGGGAGTGGGCAACTGAGGCAGGGTGAGTGCAGTCTGTGGGTCAGATGACAAGATCCCCCAGACCTTATCTTCATTCTGACTGCCAATGTAAATGTGTGGAGAGGTGGGTCCTCTGAGGAATAAGGTGGGTCCCAGAAGGAATTTGTTCTCATGAATGAATGAATGAATGAATGCTTTTTTCTTGAGACTGAGTTCTCTTAAGTTTTTTTTTGTTGTTGTTGTTGTTTTTTTTTTGAGACAGGGTCTCGCTTTGTGGTTCAGGCTGGCCCTGAGCTCAGCCTCCAACTCACATCACAGCAATACTTCTGCCTCTGCCTCCTTAGTGCTAGGATTACAGGCGTGAGCCACCAAGCCTGGCACTGTGGTATGTGGTACTGATTGCTGCTGGACGTGAGTCTCCACGCCCAGTATTGTATGTGGTTACCAGGGAATCGAACCGGGTCCTTGGGCTTGCAAGACAGGCACCGGAACCACTGAGCTAAATCCCCAGTCCGAGACTGAGTTCTCTTAAGAGGAATGATTGTGGGCTGGAATTGAGTCTGCCACTTCCTATTATTTTTTTAAAAATTGTGAAATAGGTACATTGTATATATACAACATGAGCACACTCAACATTGAGAATATGTACCAGTGTATGACATGACTTCATTCTCATTTTCCCATTTCCCTACTCACCCTACAACCCTCACCCCTAAATAGTGAGCTTTGTTTCCTTTCTTCCCTCCTCTTATTGATACATGTGCTTTCTCTTTCTTATGCATTATTTCCCTTTCCTTTTTTTTTTTTTTGAAAGTTGGTGGTCATCATCAGATGTGATCAGTCCTATAGCTTTCAACTTCCAAAACCTGGAGCCAAAGACAGATGGTGCACATTTGTAATCTGAGAACTGTGGGAGGCTGAGCCAGCAGCATTGCTAGCTCAAGCCTAACCTGGAACCTTAATAACTTAAAGAAACTCTGTTTTAAGAATAAAAAGTAAAAAACGACTGGGAATGCATCTCAGTGGAAAGTCCCCTGGATTCAATTCCCAGTACAAAAAAAAAAGAAAAAAAGGTGCAAAAACTCCTCTTTTCTCAATAAATTACCAAGTTTCAGGTATTCTGATATTGCCAGATGTAGCAACTCAAATTTGGATAAGCTTGTGCTCGCTTCGGCAGCACATATACTAAAATTGAAATTTGGATGAGCTCAAAGTGGGCTAAAGCTAACTTCCAACATAAATAAAATACAAAATAAAATAAAATATAAATAAATAAAACACATTTCTTCTGAATTTTTCTGACAGAACACTGTCGTTTTATTTCTTTCCATAAATAGCTGTAAAATCAATTATGAAATGTCTGTTTCTAGGCACAAAATATAGGGTGTGTTAGTGAGACAGTAATGACAATAGCTACTGTTGATTTGTGGGAAAAGGGAAGTGTGGACGCCATCTGTGAAGCCACCTTTCCGGTTTCAGACCACAGGAAAGGGGCTGATCTTGTTTGTACATCACTCCCTCCCCCTTCTCTTCCTCCGTATTATGTAACATTCCATTGCGAACAATCTTATCGGCCTCATGTGTAAATCGAATAACAATAATAATAAAGAACTGATTCGTTACTCTTGTCACCTTGAGAGATTGTTTCCTCTACTCCACCCTGTTCCCAGTGCGACAGTCACCAAACACCAGTCACCAAACACGTGCTGGGCACTGACGCCTGGACAACTTCTTCCTCTACACCGCTCCTGTTAGTGGTTTTGAGAAAGGCTGAGTGCGTTTCATTTGACCACAGCCCACCTCGGTCTAGCTTGGCACATAGACCCGTTTTTCCTGCCTTATGTTATGGAGTTCTCCAGTCTTGCTGCAGACAAGGCATCTTGAGTGCATAGTCTCTAGCGAACTTCACTTGTGCAACCTTAGATCCATCTGCTTCTCTTTTTTGATTTCTTGGCTCTTTTGCCTTCGGTGGCTTATTCTCATAGACTGAGATTGGATTTTTTTTTTTAAACCAACCGTGAACTAATTAATGTTTCAGGAATTTTAGAAGTGGTCCTCACCAAATCATACTTATTCAGAGTGACATATGAGTGATGTTTATTCCAAAGATCAGCAGCTTCCATGACTCACCGGTTTCTACTTCCTACTGCGTTTGTATTGTTCGTAACAGCTCTTCTCAGTTAATGACCTAATCATTGCTGAGGTACTCTGAAAATTAAGTGGAGAGAGAGAGAGAGAGAGGAGAGAGACCTAAGGCTTGTAAATTTCAAAAATAAAATTCAAGGAAGTAACTGAAATTTTTCTCCATGGTAAATGGCTAAGTAGTAGTGCAGATATATGGTGGAATAAACAAACTATTGATATATGTAACATCTTGAGTGAATCTCACACCGATCATGCTCAGTGAAAAAAATCCAATCCTAAAAAGCTAATTACTATTATCATGCTACTGACATTGCATTCTTAGAATGGTAAAACTCTAGACATGGAAAGTGAGTGTCAGCAGCAGAGACAGGAGTAGAGAGGGGTGAGTAAGAAAACAGAGCAGCAAGAGCTTCATGAGAGCAAATTGCACAGAAGCGCTCACACAGACACACGAATGCGAATGATTCTGTGGAAAGTCCAAGAAGGCCTGCGGAATAATGAGCAGTTCTGTGCCAGTGCCGATGTCCTGCTTTGATCTTAAAATGTAAAATGTCACTGGGAGGAGGAGGTAGGAAAACAAACACAGCTAGCCTTGAACTCACTCACAGCCACCCTCCTGCCTCTGCCTCCTGTGTACTGGGATTATAGGTGTGAGCTACCACACCCAGCTAAACCTCATGTTTGAAATTTGGTTTCCAGGGAAGCGGTGTTCAGAAGGAGGCTATGAGGAATATGCTAATGTTGTTAATCCACTGAGGAGTTCATGGGTCAGTGGGCTGATTAGATAAGTAGTGAGAACTAATTGTATGAAGCAGGTCACTGGGGTCATGGCTTTGATAGATATCTGTTATCCTCAGCCTCTTCTTGGCCTCTATCTGATCTCTCTCTCTCTCTCTCTCTCTCTCTTTCTTGACTGCAACATGGTGAACAGCTTTTCTCTGCCGTATGTTTCTGCCATGATTTTTCTGTCTCACACCAATCTCCAGCTAAGAGGCAACTGAGCAGGTTGACCATGGACTGAAACCTCAGTAATCAGGAGTCCACATAACCTTTCCCTCAGGTACTTTGGCAGAGTGACAAAAGGTTGACTGAAAAAGCAGGATTATATGTCAAGTAATGTCATCCTCATTTGTCTGTACTCTGATGGAGAAGTAAGGAAGAGGCACCTTTGTGTTATAAAAACAGTTTTCTATAAGTAACAGGGTTTATAGGAAGACCCACAGCTTAACTCTCATTGAATCAGCTCATACATCATTATTCCCTGATCCTATTAGATTAGCTCCTTTTTCATTGGATTTCCACATGTAATGAATGTCTTTTGAGTCTTCATCAGTCAGCGACAAGACTTGCCCAAACACTGGGTGACTGTTTATCATTGCTCCATCCCTACTAGATTAGTTCATGTTTTTTGAATATGACCTGTACTTTCTGACTGTATTATTTGCATAACACACTCATCTGAAGAGGTACTTCCTTGTAGGACCCTTCCCTTGTCTACCATTCAGAATCCAGTACCTCTGTTTTCTTTGGGGTATAGATATTTTCTATCATAGTATTCGTAACACTTGATAATCATATCATGCATTTCTTTATTCATGTAATGTTTATTTCCCAACTAGCTTCTCTGGTCAAAGAGGACAGAGACTATGTCTATTTTCTTCTCTGAGTGGGGAGCAAGCCACGTGCATGCATCTGCTTATAATGCCTTTGGAAGTGGAGAAAGCCAAAACAAAGGCCCTCAGGTGAAAGATTTCCTGGGAATTTGAGGAAGGATAATGCGACCAGTATGACTGTTAAGTGAGCAAGAGGAAAACCATAGAGGTGAATAAGAGAGGTGATGAGCTTGAGCTGTGTGAAAGTTGATGACATTGGCTTGTACCCCGTGCGAGGTGGGTGGGAAACCTCTTCAGGATTCGGGGAGCCAAGACATGACCTGACAGGCTCTAAAGATGTTTTCATTGTCCTTATTCTCAATTAAACAAAATGAAAGAGGGAAAATAATTATTATCTATCAACTCTTAAAATCTCATACCTTCCATCTCATATCAATGCTTTATTTGTATTAGTTCTTGTGGGTTGTTATTTGCCCTCTCTAAGAAGCTAAGAAATTAAAGCTTAGATTTAAAAAATTACCCAAGATCATAAAATTAAGTTTCTAGTTTAAACACACCTAGATCTGCCAAGCTCAAAGCTTATACTCTGAACTAGTCTACTTTTGGAGTACAAAATTTGAATTAAGGAATGGAATAAAAAAGTACTCGAAGAAGTCAGTGGTCTTCAGATTTTCAAAGTCCTTGCATGCCACATAGTAAATATGGATATATGTTGTGTGTCTTATGTGTTTCTGCCTTCCTGCTAGGATGGGCACTAAAATGAAACTAGAGAAGAGGAATTCTCACTTGAGTCTTGGAGATGGAAGTACATTATCAGGAAATACTACCAGTTGTCTTTCCTGCTATGTAGGGAAGCCAGTTCACAATGGAAGAAAAGTAATACGAGGGTGATTTCCTTTATTATTAGTCATCTGAGGAATGCTTTGTAATACAACCCAGAATAGCAGCAGAAAGACAAAATCCACATACTTTCTGTATAGTCACATCAGGTTTATCATTGTTAGCCCCCTCAAAATAAAGTCAAAGATATGTGTACAGAATCTTTCTACCAACAGTAAGTGAAGTTTAATTTTAAAGAGCAATCTTTTATCCTAGGCATGTTTGTGCATTACAAAGAATAAACTGCCTCCTAGACTGAAACCTTCCCCTATTTTTCCCTTTCTTCCATATTTACCCCATAAAAACCAACAAATATGAATATTTTTTCTTCACAAAACAGCAGAAACAAAAACAGAAAACATACCAGAGACTGTAGTTTAAATAATCAAAAAGATAAATAGATACAGAATGTAGAGTTGATCATTGTCATGCCTCCTTTCCAAGTACCTAGAGAATTTATTAGGTAAGTTTCAAAGTAATCACCAGGACCTCTGAGGACCTACTGAATTCAGTGTATGGCTTGTTCTGACAACATCTTTACCAACTCATTCAGTTCCAACCAGCTGGGATCTTTGTTTTACCTCAAAGACTCCAAGCACTTAGATGATGATACTAATTGTTTCTCACATGCGTTCTCCTAGATACCCACATGAAGGTGTCTTTTCCTTCAGATGTCTGCTGAAATTTCATGAAATCATGAGGACTTCACTGTCCTCTTTAAATAAAATAACCCACCCCAACCTACATACCACATATATTTGTTAATTTTCTGATTCTTGTTATTGAGTGAATGAGAATGTGCAGTTTTGCTGTTGCTGGATCACAACACCCAATAACCAACACTGAAGGAGGAGAGACCTGGTTTAACTCTTGGTTTCAGAGAATTCAGTCCACTGTTGGTTCACTCCAAAGAAGAGACATTATGGAAAAAGGGACTCAGGGCAAAACTGTGCTGTTCATGAAGCAGGGCAGAGAAACAGTGCTGAGTTCTTCCTAGTTAGAGCCTCGTTATTTATCTCTTCCTTGGGGCCAGTCAGCTTCTCTAGAGAGCAGCGAACAGTGAGCACCAGCTCAGCAGTTTGTGGTTATGGAGAATGGGCATTCTTAGGTCTTATCTCTTCTAACCCCTTTGTTCCTTGTTGCCACTGTTTTCACCCCTACCCAACTTTCACAAAGGTGAATTCCTAATGGATTAAAGGCCTAACTGTGAACGATGAAACTCTTACGGATAGTGAAATTGATTGTAGACCTTAGCGTGCAGAACTTCTTAAGAACATTTAAAGTCTCCAAAATAAAAATGTCAATTAGAGTAAATAGTTTCTCTAGATCTACAGCTAATAATAATGTAGTACAGTATAGTTTGGGAAATCCCTAAGATAGTAGTACTTAAATATGCTCATCAAACAAACAAACAAAAATGACTATGTGAAGCAACAGCTATGGTAATTATTTAGTTTTGTTTTTGAGAGAAAGCCTCATGATGCAAGGTAGCGAAGGCTGATTACAGACCCCTGGTTCTTCTGCCTCAGATTCCCATGTGCTGGAATTACTACCATAATGGATTTTAGGGTAATCAAAATATGCAGCAAATGTTTAAATTTTAAAAATTCATCATAGTATAAAACACACACTTTCAGTGTCTTCCTCACACTTTGAACATACTTATCCTACCTTTGTGTGTGTGTGTATGTGTGTGTGTGTGTGTGTGTGTGTGTGTGTGTTTTCAGACAGGGTCTTGCTTTGTAGTCCAGGCTGAGCTTGAACTCACTAGGTATCCAGGCTAGCTTCAAACTCAGGAATCCTCCTGTCTCTTCCACCCAAGTGATTACAGGCTTGAGCCTCCACACCTGGTATTGTAATATGTGTTACTGAGGATCCAACTAGGGACTTTGCATTTGCCAGGCAGGTGCCGGAAACACTGAGATAAATCCCTAGCCTACCATTTTTAGCAATGTGTTTTCTACTGTAACAAATTTAGCATTTATAAAAAATTTAAACATTAAACATATTTTTGATCATGATTATCACAATGTGTATGTACATCAAAGCATCATTTTCCATATCATACATACACATAAATTTCATTTGTTAAATATATTGTTGGGTCCAGAAATCTCCACTCTGAAATAAGTCCAAACTCGTATGCAAGTACAAAGGCACTTTATTGACAGCATGCTGTGGGTCTGCTGAGCAAAGTCAGAGACCCCGAAATGGGACAGGTTTGTCTCCTTTATAGTATTGGCAGATTACATGGGTTTCCTTCCCCTCCCCCACCCCCTTTCCCATTCATGTGCATCCCTTTAGTGAGCCAGAACACAGGAGATAAGACAAGGTCAGGAGATAGAACAAGGTGGGGCAAGGTGTAACAAGGTTGGGACAAAGTGTACAGTGTTGCCGTGGCTTTTACTTGGGACAGAGAGCAAATAACAGAATGGAGGCAGGGCTTTAAGATGGAGCCACTTACGCCCTTCAATATCTTAATGAGAGCTAAGGTACAGACAGAATCCTACTAAATATACAAAGAAGAAAAAGTAAAATTTCTCTTTTTAAAAAATTGATTTGATTGGTACATTTTATATTCACAGTGTGATGCAACAGCAAAATTTCTATTTAAATTAAAATAATATTTTAATGTTTTTATATATCAAAGTATTAGAAAGAATTATCATTGGATGTTAATCACAATGATAAGGATATGATAAGGAAGAAAAAAAACCCAAAAAGATATTAATTGAAAAACAATTGAGAAATAAGGAACTCGGCCTGAAAAAGCTTCAAATATAATGAATGCATAAGATAGGAGAGAACTAATAGCACAGAAATTAGTAAAAAGACTATAGGTTAAATTTTATGAGCCAAGGGCCAGGGATTTTGCTCAGTGGGACCACTTGCTTGCCTCATAAGTGGGAGATCCTGAGTTCAATCCCCGGTACTGGAAAAAAAAAATTTAGGAGCTAATATAGTTATTGGTGCTTCTAACTATTAAACTGAAAAGTAGTGGAAGATGACTAAATGGAATAGAAATAAAAATTATAGACCTTTAAATGATTTATTTCACAGCTGCTGAATCTTCTCAAAGATAGACAAAGGTTCTTGGAAGGTACAGACGATGAGCTTCGTATCAAACTCTTCAACATTTAACTATGGATTGCCAAAGAGAGTGGTTTACCCCTTTCTAGGATTTCCTGTTTTCTTCAAAGAAACATACCCTAATGTTCATGTACCTAAAATTTCTTTTTTCTTTCTTTTTGAGACAGGATCTCGCTTTGTGGTTCAGGCTGATCCTGAGCTCAGCCTCGAACTCAGCAATCCTCCAGCCTCTGCCTCCCAAATCCTGGGATTATAGGCATGAGCCACCACGCCCAGCATTTTGGTATGTGGTACTGATTGCAGGTGGGTGTGAATCACCACACCTGGCATTGTTGTATGTGGTTACCAGGGATTGAACTAGGGACCTTGTACTTGCAAAGCAGGCACCAGAACCACTGAGCTAAATCCCTGGCTCTCAAATTTCCTTTTCAGGTTAAACCAGGAAGAATAATATTTTTAATAAAGGTCATTATGATAGAGTTGATCTAACTGTATTGTGCCTTTCTTTCACTTTCTGTGTGGTACACATTTTGTGTATTGGAAAATTCTTCATTTTCTGCCTTGTAATTTGTGTGACTCTCTTAATTAGAAGAGTAAATTCTAGGTGAAAGTCAACGAAAAGGTAAATAAAGCCTCTGAGATGCAACAAGCAACCTTTGAAGTGTCAGAATTCACTTCCCTACTGATTTACAGGAGAGGCCTTTCAATTATTTACACACTGACCAATTATCTAGTTTGCCCTAGGTCTGGTTGACCCACTTCCTAGTTTGATAAAGATTGGTTGAAAGCCAAGAAAACACTGGCGAATCAGATTTATTTAGAGGAAGTTACTTAAGAACTTTTTTTAATGTTCTTTAGAAATGTTTTCACTCCTACCTACTTTACCTAAACCCTTCACACTTCCCCAGCCTTTAAAAAAAAACAGTTATAATATAAACAAACTTACGTGCTGGCTCTCCAGGGGTGGTCCTATGTTTGAATCAGTGCCAGCAGTTAGTGGAGATTCCAGGACTGTTCCCACCTATGACATACAGTAAAAGTAATAAACAACAATCCTCCTTTCATTCATGAAATTCATTTCATCTTCTAAATTCATAGACATTAGTTATTCATTCATTTCTGGATATAATGGCTTTAACAGAAACATTCACACACACACACACACACATGCATATGATTTTCACTTGGAACTTTTGTGAGAAACACTCTCTGACAATTCTCTATGTCTTGTCAAATAGTTCCCCAGGACATCGAAATTTCGGTTGTTCTAAATTATTTAATAGAAAACATCCTGAAAAGCTTCCTGTCAGTAAATATGGTTAGATTAACTATTTATTTGTTCTTCTTTCATTTGCATGATTTAATTTTTTTCTTTGAAATTTCCTTGATTCTCATTATTGTAAGCAACATTAACTAACGTATGTGAGCATGTTGGAAGTGATACCATAAACATGTATCTGATCTTTACCGCTCCTCTCTGGCATGTAGCTCCTAAAATCCTGGGACTCTCAGGAGAAGTAGGAGTGTCTTTATATGATAATGAGAATGCTAATGAGTTGACTGGTGGCTTGGGGCTCCTAGGTGGTGGCTTCCGGATGGAGGCTAGTTACTGGAAAGTCTAAAGTATAATTACAAGCTTGGGACTTTCAGCCCTACTCCTCAACATTGAGGAAGCCACAGGGAGAGGATCACCAGTGACCAGCGATGTAACTGGACAATACTGAGGCCTTCATGAGACCCGAAAGGATAGGCTTTGTAGAGCTCCTAAACTGGTGACAAAGAATACATCTACTTCACTGGAGTGTTTGAAACAAGGAACCAGAGGGCAGGAAGGATGTTGCAGATACATTGCAGAGCTTAAAGATATATGCTAGCCTTGTTAAAAAAGGGAACTAAACACATGGCATCTACCCTGCCATCTCTTGAAAACAACCTTGACCCCAAAGAGACTTTATTTGGTAGGTAAAGGTAAGTAGAAATCTCCACAGCATTGTGGGCACTGCAAGAATTTACTCTGGAGAACTCTTTGGCCTTTGCAGGTTTTGAGCCAGTTAGGGGAACATCCGGGTTACCACACCTCTGTATTCCTCAGGGAGAAGAGCCAATCCTACCTACTTGTGCCCTCCTTTATCAGGTTTCTGTTATAGGATGCAGTCTCCAGACCCTGCCCACTTAGGGTCCTGTGAAACTGGGTAGCTACTTCCTGCAGCTCAGCCAACTCAGCTTTGTGAACCATCAGGAGTCACACCCACCCTCTGTGGCCTGGGAAAAACCTGAGTAACTCTGAGGTTCACCTGCAGAGATTCCTGGAAAACAGATGGGCACACCTTCCCACCCTCCTGCTGCCTAACAAGCAGCCAGGCAACCACTGTGTACCTTAGTGCCAAGAAGCCTCCAGTGACTCTGCCCAATATCCTGGAAGTGGTTGGGTATTATTCCCATGAAACTTTGCTCCAGGAAGCATCAGGCAACCAACTTGGCAGACCATCCATCCCATTGAGGCTCCTAAGAAGCAGCCACATGGCCTTGTCTACCCAACCTTGGGCCCACGATGTAGCCAGGCACCCTTCCCCAGTTGCTCAGCCTAGAGAAGCAGATAAGGAGTTTCACCTACCTACCCACAGTCCTGTAGTGCAGACAAATAGCCTTTCCTGTGTAGCTCAGTCTACCTACATTTTTAAGAAGCAACCAGACAGCCTCATCTACCTTCACTGTCCCCAAGAAGCAGTTAAGCCACACACTTCAGAAGCTCAATTCACTGAGCTCTGGAGAAGCAGAAAGTTAACCCTCCCCATTGGGAGGGCACATGAGCAGATAGATCTTCTTGAGCTGATTGGTGCCTAGGAGCCCTGCATGATCATCTATGCAGCTCTTAGAAAATTACAAATACCCACTGGCAGACACAGACCTGGACAGGCATCCCACTGCCAGCCATTCAGCATTGTACTCACAGAGGCCCACTGGAGTGGTCCAGCCTTCACACAACCCCAGAGAGCGATAGGGGTCCACTCCTTCAGCCAAGTGCACCAGGCTGTGCTGCCAGCCAACACCCTCCCCCAAGAGAGCTACACTCCTCCTGCTATGAAGTACCACAAAATTCCTGCAGAACATAAGATCCTGAGTAGCCAGAGGAATCTGAAGCAAAACAGAACAAAGACTCAGGCAATGAATAACTCAAATCAAAACATACTACAAAGACACATGACCAGCTGAGCATGGCGGTGCATGCCTGTAATCCCCGCCCTCAGAGAGGCTGGAGCAAGAGGATCACAAATTCAAGCCCCACTCAGGGAATTTCAATAGTAAGTAAGACCCTGTCTCAAAATTTAAAAAAGTAAAACAAGCTTTGGCATGCGGATCAGTGTGAAGGCCCTGGATTCAATCCTCAATACCTTGAAAGAAAGAAAGACCAATAAATACATACTTACTTAAGTTTTTAAAAAAATCACACAGACCCATAGAACAGAATTGAGTACCTGGAAATAAGTCCACATATATACAACCAGAAACAGCAAGATGTCTACTGAAGAATGATGCTGTGGAATACTAGATATTCATATGCAGAAGAAAAGAATTACAGCCCCCTCTCTCATCATATACAATAAACTCAAGATTGATACAAAACTTGAAGGCCTGAAACCTTGAAACTCTACTGGAAATTGATCTGGTTTTGGATATAACCAAAAAGCATAGGCAACAAAATCAGATTTCAACAGATGAGATTATATCAAGCTAAAGATCAGCAGAGCAAAATAGGTAACAAAGTGAAGAAAATCTACCAAATTGCAGAAAATATTGATAAGCTAGCCATGGACAGGGATTGATTTCCAAAATATATAAGTAAATCAAACACACAACAGCAAAAACCCAATAATTCAATTTAAAATTAATTATCTATTTGATAATTTGAATAGATAAGTCTCAAAGGAATAGCTATATAATGTCTAACAAGTACTTGGAAAAAATGCCTACCATCACTAATCATGCACAAAGTGTAAATGAAAATGAAAACTTTGGTGAGTTGTCCTCTCATTGAGGACTTTCACCAAACAGGCAACAATAATGAATGTCATGCGTGGTTGTTGTGTCTCATGGCGTATTTCCCTCAAGGATGTTCTGATGAGAGAAGGCCCTTATCGGGTGCTGATCCCGAGATCTCTAATTCCCTGATGTCCACAACCCAACTGGACATGCTCCCACAGTACCCTGGTGAGAGTGGAGTTCCAGAGCTGCCATTTCAAGTCAGGGCTGGATTGAGGGTGACAGTTCTACTACTGTTGCTATGGTAAAAGAAGTCCATATTCTTTTTTTTTTAAATAATCTTTATTGGTACATTAAATATACACATCATGATTGCATTCCATAATGGGGATTTGTACCAGTATAAGACACAACTTAATTCTCATTTTTTCCCATAGTCCTACCCACCCTACCACCCCCCCATATACATAAAATTTGTTTCCTTACTTTTTTGTTACAATCTCAACATTGTTCCCTTTCACCTTATTTTACATTGAGCATTTTCTATTTTACAGTATATAACATACAATGCTAGGACTCATTTACATCTTCATTTTCTCATACCAGAGAAAAGATGCGATATGTACCTATCCGTGCCCTATTTATTTCACTTATGAGGATATCCTCAAGGTATGTCCATTAAGAAGTCCATATTCTTGCTTGCTAACCAACAGAATATTCTAGCTACCAAGGTAAGGAAACAATGCTTTCCTACAGCTGTGATGCCTCTATCTGGAGAGCAGTAATTGCTTTCTCTGCAGTGGAAATTTTGCAACACTGAGTCAAGTACATACATCAAAACAATGAGACAAGAGTAAAAAAATCCAGCAGACAACTCTCGCATAGAGGCAGGTTCTAGCTCCTCCAGACAGACAGACACGTGAGTTATCTTGGGTGCTAAAGGCTGCTTTGACCTACTTTTAGGCAGGTGGTAGTCACTTTATAACATAAATAAATTCTTGGTTGGCTGTCATATCATGAACCCTGATATTCCAGATCTCCTGAAGCTGAAGGAGAACAACTGTAAACACAGACCATCCTAATTTAAGAACTTGTCTCAAATATATCAAATATAAAAAAGAAATGAATTCCTGAAAAGTTGAGAATAAATGCTCTTCAAGACAAATGACACTTAAACTAGGTAATAGGCTGTAATGAATCTAAGTGATACTTTTCTGATTGGTTAAAAGTGAAATTACATTTCCCTTCATTGATGTTAACTTATTTAATGTAGCATTGAATTTTTTAAAAAAGACATAAAAATAGCTCTAGACAGACACAATCTATGTTGGAGCCTCAGTTATCATACATTACATATTTTTTCTTTAGGCATATATTTAACTTACTGAATTACCTATTTTCTAGAAGCAGCAGATTAGAAAAGAAACAGAGACTATGGAGTTGCTAGAACAAGGCTCATTTTATTAGTGAGAAATAGTTAAATAAGATGACAACTTATGTTTAAGAAGACAGAAAGAAAAGGAAAGGCCTGAGAACCCAAGAATGTGGGTGTCTGGAGTCATTCAGCGAGGTGTGTGCTGTGAAGGCTCAGAGCTAGGGCCCAGTGTAAAGGATGCTCAGTGTGTCTAACTGTGTTTCCGGACAGGCCAGAAAATTGTTCCTGTTTCTTAGTTGAGAAGGGAAAGAAGAATACAGCAAATAAAGAACACATCAGTGTAGATATCATTGGCCTTCAATAAGGACCAAAATACTTGTAAATATCATAGGACAGACTGACAGAGCAAGAGATGGAGGAGTAGAAGAGGAGAAGGAAGAGGAAGAGGAGGAGGAAGAAGGCGAAGGAGGAGAAGGAGAAGAGAAGGAGGAGGAGGAAGAGGAGGAGGAAGAAGAAAAGAAGAAAGAGAGGAAGGTGGAGAAAGAGAAGGTGAAGAAAGGGAGGGGAAGGGGAAATGGAGGAAGGGAAAAAACAAAGGAAGCTATTGTGCAATAAAAGGTTATGTGCCCCTTTCTACTTTATTTTAACTTGTCCTGTGCACAGTTTTAACTCCAATTAAAAGCGTTCTTCTTTGAGACAGAGTCTGAAGTTCATGATATTTCTGCTCCACCCTCATGAACACTGGGTTTGTAAACATGTGCCACCACTGACTGAGACACAGAACTTCGATATGATATACACTTGTTTTCATGAGTCGAATTGTCTAATCAGTACTGTGGAAATCTTGTTCTTGTTATATATGTGAGAGAAGATAGGCAGTATAAAGTTATCAGTGTCTTGCCCTATAATGGTAATGGTAAATAAAATGTTTTATTTTGAGTGATATAAGTGAGTCTCTAGGGTATATGGATAGACTTTAGACTTACTGCTGTTCTCAGGATGCTGGACAATTTTTATTACTGGGCTGAAATTTTTTTCAATAAAATTTATATATATATGTATGTATGTATGTGTATGTGTATATATATATATATATATATATATTTTTTTTTTTTTTGACAGGGTCTCGCTTTGTAGTTCAGGCTGGCCCTGAGCTCAGCCTCAAACTCACATCACAGCAATCCTCCTGCCTCTGCGTCCCGAGTGCTGGGATTACAGGTGTGAGCCACCACACCCTGCACTGTGGTATGTGGTTCTATTTGCTGCTGGGTGAGTTTTCATGCCCAGTATTGTTTGTGGTTACTGGGGGATCGAACCCTGGCCCTTGTGCTTGTAAGGCAGGCACTGGAACCACTGAGCTAAATCCCCAGCCCTGTATTTATATTTTTAAAAAGCAGAAATGTGATAATATATTAATTAAATACATTATCAATCATTTAATGACAAAAGTTGGCAAATTTGAAGGATTGTATTTTAAGTAGTTTTGCAATTTAAAAAATCTTTTTTTTTAAAAGATGTATTATCCAATAGTGCAAAAGGGGAGAGACAAGGAATTTTAAGATACTCACTGTTAGGCTTGGCCTGGTTGTGAAATGGTTAATAAACATAATGAACATGCTCTTCAGTTCCTAGCTACAGTCTGACGAGATACAGAAACCACAACAATTTGATGCAGGTGCTCTCTCTGCCTGACGAAAGCTATGTTATCTCGGACACAGACCATAGGACGGGACTTTCCCAACCCAGAGAGAACAGCTACAAAGTACGGAATCTTCCCAGTGCCAAGTCACCTGAAAACATCCACACATCTGCTCTGATGGCTGCATGGACCCAACCACAGATATTTGCTCTGACCCTTACACATGACAGATGCACCAGACCTCTCTTCTAGCAGCCTACAAAGCTTTCTGCTTTCCCTTTGTTTGGGGCTGGTGGCCTCAGGCTTGCCATCAGTTCACCTCTGCGCAGGTAAATAATTCTACACCTCTTTGCTCTCCACAGTCTGCTTGAGTGGTCTCACCCCTCCACGCCATTTGTAACACTTACCAGAATACC